>JBBMJZ010400736.1:0-13382 GCA_037833815.1 Zingiber zerumbet
TTCTCATAACCTCCAGCCTCAACTACACAAGAGTGAAAACTTTTGCTTAAAGTTATTCCAGCTTGATCATTTAATTCCAATTTTCTCTTCGTAGTTGAATCCAATACTTTATTACATCTAAAATGTCATGACTTTCCAGGGCTCAAGAGATGATTATGTTCAAGGTCTACACTAGTTATCACAAAGTTCCCATCATTTCGAACAACTACATTAATCTTAGCTTTATAATTTGTCTTACTAGAAGATCGAGGGTGTAAAACATTTTTAGCTTGAGATACTTTCTTACGATTTTTGGCATATCCAATAGAAAAATATTTTTGTTTTCCATCATCTCCATTCCTACCACCTAATTTCAAAATACCAAAACCAACATTGGTAGCATAGGAATTATAAAAAGTACGAACTTCTTCATTAGAGGAAAATATCATTCCAATCTCAGGTAGCTTGACTTCTTCGACGATAGATGGAGGTGGGTCTTGATCTGCATGGTTGGTGTTATCCTTCATCTCATTTGAATCAAATTTTCTTTCAACCATGATAGTTTCTTCACCTACATTTATTAAGAAAAAAGTTAATAACATAAACCAAAAAAGAAACAGAGAACAG
The DNA here is from genome assembly GCA_037833815.1 of Zingiber zerumbet. Lineage (NCBI taxonomy): Eukaryota > Viridiplantae > Streptophyta > Magnoliopsida > Zingiberales > Zingiberaceae > Zingiber > Zingiber zerumbet. The sequence continues at coordinate 607 of JBBMJZ010400736.1, forward strand.
GCCTTGAAAAGTGAACAATATGTCTGCACGAAATTGTTTGTATTTGTATGCATAACCTACACACATTTCAGAAACCGCCCTGCTAGATACTTTTTTACAAGCTCTCCTATCAACATTCTTTCTAAACACTTATAGATACATGTATGTACATTTTAATTACAATGGTTCTTTCTAAACATGAGCCAATATCTGTGTTCAAGAACAAATTGTCTTTTATATATATATATATATAAGGCACGAATTTGTATACAATAGGGCACAAATTGCTCTCACCTTGTTGTTGCTTGGCAGAAAGAGAAATTAGGGTCGAGGGTTGTGGAGGGAGGTAGGTCAGCGACGGAGGTAGTCAGTGGAGGAGGAAGGATGAATTCGTCGGTTGCTCTTGGGCTAAAAAATTAACAGCTCTAACAGCGGAGTCTCTCCTTCTCTGCCTCTCTCTTCTCCACAAAATTAGGACTATGTGGAGGCAAAAACTCACTCGTCTTTCACAAAGGGAGGTCGGTTGTGGAGGAAGTCGTCGCGGACGAAGAAGGAGGTCATCGTCGGGAGGAAGAAGGTTGGTTAGAAACGGAAAATAGAGGCTGGAAATCGCAAGTATGAGGAAGAGGAGAAATTCCAAGAAGAAGCCGCGGCAGCGAGAAAGTATAATTTTGTGAAGAAAAGAGAGGCGGAGAAAGAGAAGAGTAGATGCAAGTATCATTTACCTAATGCTGACTTGGTCTCATCCACGTAGGTCTCCAGCTCGGCCGCGGACACGAGTCGCGGAGAAAAGTAGAGGCAAGTATTATTTCACTAATGTAATTTTGGTCGACTCCACGCATCCTAATTGACCCAATTCTTGTAGCCATGAACCTTATTCTACAAAGATAAAATCTTGAGTTAACTCATGACCATTCCAGTCAATTGAAATGCAAAGACAACTCAAGCCATGTTAGCCGACTCAATTATCCTTCAATTTACTCAAGTTAGAACATAATATTTATGCCCATGAACAACAAGCCAAGAATCAATTACTGAGTCGACTAGGTTGTTCAGTAAATTCTCTAGTCAATTGAATCTACTCAATTTTAAATTTATTCATCGACTAAAACCCAGAACAACTATTTTCTAATTAAATATACACCTAAATAAAAAAAAATACCGAAAAGAGACATTTACTCATCATCACTCATTTCACATGTCATCGTAAAGGCCTTGAGAAAATAAGATGACAATGCTCCTCCCTTGAGTTTTTCTCAACGAGTCTCCAACCCTTTAGAGTACCAAGCTTACCGAGCTTGATCTAGCTTGATTTATGCTCGATCTAAGTTTTTAAGCCATTGAGCCAACATCCACATAGACATGGAGATCTCCCTGCATATAATCAATTTGCTAAGAGTTAACTCATTTAGAATTTCATCATCTATGAAAGACCTCTTGGATTCTACCCAGACCTGTTGAACTATTTCACATATGTCAGAGCATCCATATTAGTTATTTTATCTAAAAATTTTATCCTAAAATTTGGATAGGGTAGTTAAAAAACCTTTATATTAGCTACCTTATCCATTCCCTAAATTTAGATTTGATGAATAATAATTCTTTAAATTTAGGGAATGAAAAATCTATCCTAAAAATAAAATAATATTTCTTTTTAATCTCTCTCCTTCCACTCAATCTTTTCACTCTCTTTCCTTTCACTCATTCCATAAATATAATAAATAAAAATAATAAAAAATAATAAAAAATTAAGGATGATAGAAATTTTAGGATAGTTGATGTAGTATGTAGTAAAAAGTAATTGTCTAAATTTAATAAAGTGAATCATTACCCTAAACTTTAGATATAGGAATAAAGAAACTGATATAGATACTCTCAGGACTTTACTCCTTCAAAATTTATCAATCCTTCAAGAACATCTTAGTGTTGGGATATATGCTCATAAAGAAATGTTTTAATTTTATTTGAGAAAATTTTCAATAATAATTCTTTTCTTACATGTTATAGATGCTTTATAAACATCAAAAATCCCTAGATTATTATTGTGTGACTTTAAATATTATATACAAATCGTTATATACAAGAGGATAATATTTAAAGTATAATAATCTAATTTCTCCGTAATTAAAAATTAAAGTTGAGATCTTTAATTTAAAATTACTAGCGTAGTTCATTACATTCCAAATAAAATAATTTTATCCTGATTATTAATAATGAAATTATTGTATTGAAAACATTTTTATAATTTGATTATATAGGACTGGAGCATTATTAATTTTAAATCTCTAGTAAATTCCGTGATAAATAGATTATTTATTATTAATCAATGATCATGATCATATATGAATTGATCTCAATTCTACGTAATTAATAGACTCTTATTTATAATATTATATTTTTTTACTTATAAAGTAATGACACAAATAAGATAGTGTCAAATAATCTTCATATATTAGAAATATAATAAAATAAATAGCTAGAAAGATTAATATACAAGATGAAATACATTTTTCAACAGTTCCCTTAAGTCTTGATTTGAGATTTGAATATTAATAAGAGTGTTAAATTTATGATCAGATCATAAATATATTATTCATTAGAAAATCAATGGGACTTAAGGAAAAAAAAGATATAATTAAAGAGGTTAACGAAAATTACATAGCTTTGATTATGAACTATTAATGGAGGATCGTCAAGTTATATGTAACGTCTATATTAATGGATTATTCATTACTCTTGAATAATTTGCTATCTATAATTTCAAGAGTGCAATTCCAAACTTATAGTGGAGTAACTTTAGAATTAATGATATTGACATACTAATTAAAGAGTTTAAGTTAATCAATATTATTGGAGCTCGAGATTACAAGTTCATAGTTCCCCATGCTATCTCCTAATTACATTGAACACTTATGATAAAAGTATTAGATTTATTAACTTAAAATTATTGAATTTTAAGTTACCACAAATCCTTAATTGGGTGGGTAAGAAATTATAAACGAAAAATATTTTCGTTTATAATTTTATATTTTCTACCGTTCAATCAATTTTTTGAATTAATTGAATTTTATTATTTTGTGATAAAGATCACAAAATTATATCTATTCCACTTAATAAGTTTTGACTTATTAACATTTACCTTTTCAATGTTTGTTGGATGAACATTTGAACTCAAAGGAAATAATAAAAGAATTATGGAAGAGATTTTATTCCCTTCACCATTCACATCAAACACTCCTTCAAAAGGGAGTGAATGATATATATATAGATGGAATTGTAAAATAAATCCATAATTCATGATAATTATTTTCTTATAATAAAATAAGAAGAAGGAAGGTAAATTGTTGGATATAATTAACATGCATATATATGGTACATGTATAAATTATATATAAAATTGTGTAGATATCGTATCTTCTCTAATATCACATGTTCATCACATTATTGTATGGAAGTTGAAGATTATTATATATAAAATATATATTAGTGATATGGAAAGATTGGATAGATTATGATTTTAAGAATTATGAATTCTTAATAATCATACCAAGTAAAATATACTTCCTTTCTTCTCAAGAGTAAAAAAAAAAATAATAATAAATTGGGAGATTACAATAATAAAATCAATGATTTTGAGTGATAAGGAAGATCAAATAGTTGAGAGACCCATATGTCCGTTCATTGGTACTAGAGAGTAGGTGTGGAAGAATTACGGTGTCAAGGATCCGGCACTATAGGTTATACTCAAGATCACGAATTTTGTCAAGGTATGTTTTTTGCATACTTGTTATTTTTTTCAATATAGAATTGCGTGATGGGCAATTTTGAAGAAAATTGCTAAAATATGTGATACAACTTAAGCTTTCGTGGTCTATGCGATCAACACTTGGACCTTTGCTAATACTTTCTACATCTATTAATCAAGAGTTCACTCTTCTAAGACTTTCTCATCTACCAAGAACCTCTTGAATTTTTACTAACACTTGTTGAACTTTTTCACATCTGCTAAATTTCCAAATACTTTAACCAACATGGACTTTGCCAACCTACAATTCTTATCAATTTCTATACTTGCATACTTAGCGCTTATCAAGATTGGTTTAAGTAATAAGAGATTCCTAGTAATGAACAACTCTCACAATACAACCTGAAATCATGAAACTTTGGAAGCCTAAGGGTGCGTTTGGTTTGTACGTTTTTCATTTTTATTTTTTGAAAAACGTGCGTTTTTAAAAAATGGTGTTTGGTTTGTATTTTCCATATCTATTTTCTAAAAAAAATAAATAGCATTTTCTGAAAAAATAGATAGTGACGAAAAGTTATTTTCTATTTTCTAGAAAACGCACGTTTTTTCAGAAAATGAAAATGGAACATGCCTAAACCAAACACACCCTAACGTTTTTAGGATTTCGTAGTCATCAACTTTTTTTCCAAAATTACCCTCTGCAACCCTAACATCTCCCCCGCAGCCTGCCTCCTTCCCACACTCCCTCTGCTTCCGCCGTTAGATGAGCCCTACGGCTGTCCCATGCTAGAGCCCCTCTGCCTCCGCCGTCGAATGAGCCCCCGCGCCACCACCTTGAGCTCTGCTAGTGCCTTTTCGTCGTTGTTCTTGTAGGCGATGTTCTTGCGGATGCTCAGAGCAACAACACTGACTCTTGTCCCATTGTGCCGATGTGCTTCCTTAGTGCTCGGAGGTTTTGTAGGATCTAGCAGAAGATGAATGGTTTAGGCAAAGAAACCTAGACTAGTTCATCAAGAAACAAAATGGAGAATGGGAAACCAATGCCAAGCAAAATCATATTCAAAGGCTACACATGTAATTTTATCGCACTAAAGAAAGGGTTTGGGGGAGGAGCATCGGGCAATTGATTCCAATATATATAAGCGATCAATTAATGCTTCTCTTTCTCGAGTAACTCAGTAGGAGTCTGTCTATACACGGAAATCCATCAAAGACAAAAGGATTGCTCTCAGGGCATCTTCAATGCAAGGTTTATAAGAAGTTTGTAAAATTCAAAAAGCTGAATAAAAAATCTTAAATCATTATAGAGGTGAGGTTTGTAGTTTAAGAACAGTAGTGAAAACACAAATCTACTTTTTTGTCTTGAATTTGATAAATTTGCATGAAGCCATGCAACTTAAACTATGAATGGGATCATAAAAAAGCTCATTTAGAGCTTTAACTATTAGAAATATTTGAATAAGCTTTTATATTATTGATGTGACATATTATAATCATGAAAAAAAACTCATTTAGAGCTCTAACAATTGGAGATGCCCTCAGAAACTAATCCAATTTCAAAAACCAGTCACACAATCAACAAGATCAAACTCGGCAGACACAAAAAAACCTAGGCAAGCATTCAAAGCGCATAAAAAATCAAGAACTTTGAACGAGTCCTTGACCTTAGTCTTTGGCTCTCCGGCGCAGCAAAAGCAACCTCCCATCTTCCTCTTTGTGGTTGTGTCCAACTTCGCATTTTCTTTATAGAATTGGTGAGAAGAGAGACGAACTCTTGCTACAATATCTACTGGGGAATGGGAAGGAGTATTGGTCTATAAGCCAAAAACAGGCAGCTCAAAATTTGAGTGCCATTGAGCTTGAGGGCTTAGAAAGACCAGACATTAGTTTGTGCCCAATTAGATAGAGTATGATCTTAATCTCTACTTGTGCAAGTCATGAGGCTCTCAGAGAAAGTCAGCCCAACACTTCTCTGCTTGCTCCTCCGCAACGGAAGGTCAATGACAAGGATAAATTAGTAAATATAAAACTAAGTGGTTCCATATTCTATTTGAATCAAACAATATTAAGGTGACGTTCTATTTCTCTTAAACTTGGTAATGTGATTACCAGATGATCATATTACCAAGGTTATGTATAATAACTTGAATCAAACGCACCCGGATGTGTTTGGTTCAAGTTATCATGCATAATCTTAGTCATGTGATTTTCAGATAATTACATAATCAAATCAAAGTTATAGAGAATAAAATATAATATAATATTACTTGGTTTAACCGAATACTCATTTTAGAATATATATATATATATAAAATATTTTTTTATTAATTAATTAGGTCGCCCTTTGATTTTTGTAACTAAAGAAATTTTCCTTGTGTAACTATTCCGTTATCTTAAAAAAAAAAACAAAAAAGGCATCTCTCATTTTAAAAATAAACATTTAAAAGTTGTACAATTTTATGTTTATCATCAAAAGAGTGCTCCTAAACGCATCTAAACAGACAAAACTGCTAAATCATTAACTTGAAAAGGCAGCCTTGCATATAAAAAGAAAAAGAAAAATTGATCAACCCTCAAATAAACAAACATGCCAATGATGCATTTTCTCAAACACCACTCATACATCACTTTACCCATAGCCGTTTCGAATCTTTCTTCTTTTTTTTTTGTTGGCTTTTGTCATTCCAACCACCACCCAATAAGATTGTCTCAAGCTCTCGACAAGTTTAAATTGCTAATCTACAAGGGAGGCATCTTTGCATTGTGAACAATCCATCAAATGTTATTGCAAAAAATGCTAAAAAGGTTTTACAATGAAGAGTTAAGGATTTTAATTCATCAAGAGAGCATTTCAGGGTTATATTTGTCTTATATGCTTTGTCCTCATATGGTCATTCCTTTATTGTAATCCTAGAAGATCCCCTAGTCTTGTAGTTTTGAAAAAACAAATGTCAGATGGACTTAAACCTATAAAATCACAAAATAAGTAGCAAGTATCAATCATGTTGACTCTCATTATGGTTTTAAATTTTTTGTTTTTTTTTGAGTTCCTTAAGCCTATATATCTATTAGTGCAATCATGCCCTAAACAGTTAGCTTTGACCATGGTTGTGATGTTTGTGCAATGAGTTTAACTTTGATCGTATGTTTGTGTGTATATGTTTGAGTTATGTAGAAACTTAGCAAGACACATACAAAGCTCGAGAACCTTGTAACTCGATAAGGTTGAGTGTTGCTGATGACTTAGCATGGCTAAGACAACATGTTCAATGGCTTGGAAATTCAATATGTTGGATCAATTAATGAAGATAGATGGGAGTGAATGGCTAATTGTTCATTTGATTTGCTCAATTCTATAATTATATTAATACACAATGGAAATATAAAACAAACACAAAATATAAACACTTATCATTTTTACATAAACCACTGGTTTCTACTTCATGATCTACGGCTGGTCAATGAGTTACATTTAGAATCCTTCTATACTTTCACTATCTCGGTTGTCATCTGAAAGTGGAGAAACCTTTTACAATTTGAGCTTACAATAAACAAGAAGGTATAATGTTAAATAAAAATAATTTACAAGTACAAGATAGAGCTCTTCTTTTGGCTTGATTTCACTTGTTACTCGTATTTTTTTATGTCATTTGAATGCCTATAAGAACTACCAAATTCTCCCCTTAAATAGCTCCTTATTCCCAATGTAACCTGCATCTAGTCAACTATCTAGCTCCCTATGAACACTTGAATTCATTGAGCTAGCTATCTGAGTTGTTTGACAATTATAGCCAATCTTATTTGATCAATGGCTCTCTTCTTGGATTTTTGGTGTTCTAGTAGCTACCTATTTTTACATATCAGGTGACTGATCTTAGCCTCAGTCGATTAATCCACAAACAAAAATATTTAATTCACTACCTACCTAGCTTAAGTTGATTGTCTAGTTAACTCATCCATTAGTTGGCACCTTCAGTCGGCTAAATTATCAACTTCGATAACTCTTAAGTTAAATTCTCTTCTAAGTTAAGTCTACCCAAAATTCTAACTACAAGTCACTCAGACTCTTGGCTGACTTATATTTCCCTATTAAGTCACACCTTTGGGATTCCTTTATCTTGCTAAGACCTAGTCTCTTGGACTTCCTGGGCAAGAAATCATGTCTTCAAATTCTCACCTATTTAGTATTAATTAATTTTCATCTACCAAGATTTCTACGGCCAAAAGATTGTCTTCAGGACTTTACCAATTATACAGTGTCACCCTTACTCATCGAGACTTTAGCATTCCAAGGGACCTAGCCTTGGCTTTCAATACAACCTTAGTTTTTTGTTTTGATTGCTATCATTGTACAAGACTTTAAAAGAGGTTTATTTCCTTCAGTAAGGAGAAAAATAGTGAGTTTCGAGGGATGACTCATCTTACAACTTCACAAGTTGTGGAGTAGGAACTTAAGGATTTTAAACTATATTGAATTAATTTGTATTAACTTATGCTTATTGTTTTATATTTCCAATGTTTTTTCTTGATTAACTAACACAAATATTTTAAGTCTTGTATTTGCATTGAAAATTCTTTTGAGCTTCGGACCTATTCCTATTCACCCCCTTGCCAGAATCACCACTAATCCTAACAAAAATTTCCTTTTTAGATGTAGGAAACCCTATACAATAGAAATACTTCTCTACACACGATATACGAACAAAGTATAAGAGTGAAGTTTTTACTAAAACTTGTAGAAGAGACCTTCAAATAGTTCTTAGTTACTTTTATCTCAAGTAGATGCAGTAGAAAAGTGGATATAATGTTTGCACATGGATACCAAGAATAAGCACAACTATTGCTTATATAGATGAGCCTCACATGGACATCCAAAAACCACAATTTAGTACACTAAAACCATCTTCAATCGATTAGAACTCAATTAAAATAGTTGGTGACAACTCAACTGGATCCTTTTTTAATCAACTTAAGTTTAATAAAGAGCACTCTATATTGAGTAGGGATTCTATAGTCTAGGATCATTAGATTAATTTTGGACCCCTGTCCATTCATTAGTGGGATAGACTATACCCCACCTGTTAAATAGGTATGATCCAGCTCACCCCACCAATAAACTTGCAGAACCTTTCTAGTCCAGAAGATCATGGACTAGAAGATCTGTTGTGCTCTATATTTGAGAAGGGAGTCTTAAGTTGATTAAGTAGTTAAGTCAACCCATTAATCGACTAGAATCACTTTCAGTCGATTCAACCTATATTGAGATCGTGACTTATTTGATTACCCCTTCATAGGCATTCTTAAAGCTTCAAGATTGAGCTTGGTCATTGAGTACAACTAGAAATCCTTATTCCTTGGTTAGAGGTTCTCTACAAGGCCATATTAATACAGCCACACAATCTCTCACAAATCATTATCTTTAAGACTTTATTGATTTGCCCAAAACTCCATGTCTTTAGAATTTCTACCCAAAAGTTGTGTTTAGAGGACTTCCACATGTACCCAAAGGTCACACCTCCATAAACTTCCTTTGCGTGCTTGCCCCAAATCCTTGCTTTTAGGATTTCCAATATCCAAGGATCAACCTACAAAACTTCCTCTATTTGTCCCCAAAAAACATACTTTTGGGACTTCTTATGCTCAAAGGTCTAGAATTTTCTTTGCCCAAAAGTTGTGCTTTTAGGACTTCACCAATTGCCCAAAGGCCTCACTTTTAGGACTTTTGGTCCATCAAATGTCTCATACCATCCTTTACTTATATCAACCAAACTCTATGTGGAGCCTTTCGTGTCTCTACAAATTCAATGCACATGTCAGATAAAAAACAGCACACCTAATTTAAATTTTTTGCCACACATCAAAATATTTTGGTTGAACTCGATTGCTTTAGGGTTAATTATTCCAATAATTTGTATTCATCATCTTTCTCACATAATTTGCCAACTCATTGATAAATCATTGTTACTTAGAATCTTGTATAAGTTTTAAGGAGTCTTCTTCTAGACCTTCATTTTTGCAATAATTATTTTTTACTGATCCATATTTTTGACGAAAGTTGTAGCTTGCTTTTCTTTTAGCAATTGACTAGATTACTTATGCAATTCTATGCCACAAAAGAATTTATCTATTTTAGCAAGTGATAAATCCTAAGAGCAAATTTTGTATGTATCTGCCATAGGTATTAGAAGAGGAGCCTTGATGCAATGATAAAGTTGTTACCATATGACCATATGAGCTGGTTATGAGTTCAAGTCGCTAAAATAGTCTATTACAATGCATGTTAAGATAGCATATAATAAACTCAATGTGATCCGACCTTTTTTTAAAATTCCATATCTACGAGAGTTTTGTGCACTAAACTGTCCTTTTTATCTACCATGGATACCCAAAGTAAAATTCATAGGAAGATTTATGCATACCTCATGTTGTCTCAATTGTCAACGAATTCTCCAATTTTTGTGAAGTCCATTTATAATTTCCTTAAATTGTTCAGAATTATGCTAACAGATTCTCTATCTTTCTTTTGGAAGTTCTATAATTGACTCATTAATAAAGCACACTTAGCTATGTTGGAGGTAGGCATACATTCTTTTAACTCGATGAGTTTGTACTAGGGTTCTTTCATGCTTGTAAAAAGTCCAAACTTAATTGACCTATTGACAACTCACAATAGGGTTCTTTCATGCTTGTAAAAGGTCCAAACTTAATTGACCAATTGACAACTCATAATATAAGGTGACGGTAGCTTTCACATTCGCTTTTCTTTCCTTTTTTAAACTTGAATACTCCATTATTTATAGGGTATGAGATCTCAAATTTATTGATGGGTGACTCAAATTATTGATCATGTTTAGTGGTTAAGGTATGAGGTGTTATCACATGAGATCTTGAGGTTAAAATTCAGCATGTCCGAGCATACCTCCCCCCATGTCTTGCCATCTGCACTAATGGCTAGTAGTCACCCGTAATTTATCTCCTCCGTATTGGTCTAGGGATGAGTTAGTGGGACGTTGGGTTGAACGAATCACCTTTTGTCACTTGAAATATATCATTAAAAAATATTGCATTTTAGATTTTTTTTTAATATGAAATGTTTACCCTATCAAAAAATAATGACCTTGTTGTATCGATATCCTCTTGCAATGCCATCTCCGTTGATTTGTTAGATCAGATTTACTAGGAGATCCACATTGATACTAATTGATGTGACAAAAGGAGTGAAATTGACAAAACTTGAAATTTAACTCAATTTGAATACTTTTGTATAAAAATACAAGGCTCACAACTCCCTTCAATATGTCAAAACCCAAAACTTAGCACACTTTAGATTCTAACTTACTGTACCCATTTTGATCCACTTATGAACTTAATTTTTATTAGCACACTATAAAATTCTCTAAGATAAAATTGAAAATTTCATTCTTAAGATATTACTATACCTCAAAAATATTCTAAATTGTCAACTTTAATTTTGGTTAAATTAACTACCGTTCCAATCTAAGTTGATACACACCATCTATGAAATCACACTCTTAGGAACCCAATATTTATTGGAACTCCTTGGATGCACCATGTACTCACTAGAGATAACCTCCTTAGATATCTTTCTAATCACTTTTTTAGACTTCTTAGAAGTCTTAGTTATACTAGTTTCATCAAGATCAATACTAGAGATAACCTTCTTTACAATCTTGATTTGACTCCTATACCTAAGATTTTTTCTGTAATTATATGGAACCTTATCATAGGATGACACACTATCCTTAGACATTGTTTTGTAACCCAAACTCTTGTTGTCCTTAGATATTTCTTGCCGACCTAGTCCAAATCTTTGTTTCTTCTACCCATTAACCTCATTTGTTATTTTCCAAGGGTCTTTTCGAATTGATTAAATCTCAACCTCAAAACTTAATTTTCCACCTCTAAATTCTTAATTTTTTATTTTTCATATTTGCCTTGGTCATTTCTCTTTCTAGGCATGTGCCTATTCTTTTTAGGGTTCTTTGTCTAGATTACTCCCTTCCTTTCTATCCTTAGATAAGATAGTTCTAGTATGATATGATCTAAAAATTATCTTTAGATTTATCATACTTTCTCTTTTTATGATAATAAGCACTAAATTCATAAAACTTACTTCTATCATGTTTCTTCCCTTAATTTTGAGCTTCATCCCTTGTCTATACTTGGATGTCTCCCTCTTGGATATTGATTCCAGTAGTGCCTTCGTTGGTTGAATGAGAAGTACATTATATGCTCTTTGTTGTTTTATATAAGAGTTTGACTTCCTTTTGCCTTGGATATCACTAGAGCTTTCTTCTTTGTCAATTTTGGATACTTACTTTTATCACACTATTTTTCCTACATTCAAATTAAATAATATGAGCTTTATTTTTAATATGAAATTATTATACTTTCATGAGTTGAACTCTCTATGCTTGTCAAGGTGACATTAGCCTTCCTATTAACTTTGGTTGTTGAGTGTTCCTCTGGTTTCAACATTAATTGTTTATCCTTCCTCTCAGGTCTTGAGGTGGATGTTTCTTCATCTTCCTCCATCTTAGACGTCGAGCATCTATCAACCTCCAAGTCCACTTGTTTTAGGTCAATGAGTCTCCTTCCTTAAGCTCATCTTCACTATGTGTTTAGATGGATCTTCATTCCTCTATATATCCATTTGGAAGAAGATCTATGTGCTTGCCTTCCATTGAGCAAAGCCTTCTAATCCGAAAGGCGATGGAAATCAAATGGCATAGCCAAAGTCAACCTCGACCTCCATTGTGAAATCACAACTTCCTCTAGCATGAGCTGTTCCGATAGTCAGTCCGATGAATAACGATTTTGCTTTGATACAATTTGTTAGGCATTAGAGGACTCAAAATTACACCTTCCTCTAACACTATGCTCCATCGGTTGTGAGTCCTTCAGGGTTGTCCGGTTCTGATATCACTTGTTGGTGTTAGGATCCTTGATCGTCAGCTAGAGAGGGGGGAGTGAATAGCCGCCCCAATTTGCTCGATTTCTTCCTACGAATGTGTTAGCGCAGCGGAATATA
>JBBMJZ010400744.1:0-13381 GCA_037833815.1 Zingiber zerumbet
GGACATGAAGACAACTTTTATTTTGTTGAAATGTGATGTTATTAGAAATATAGATATGTGGTGTTTCATGAAGATTGGTTTCTCTGATATGGGTTTCTGAAGTTTGATGGCTTTGTTCTGATATGAGTTTCTGATTGTTGATATGGATTTTCTGATATGGATATTTTATAGGAAACCTCATGGGTGCAAGTCTAGCTTTTGAAGGCATGGATTATGATATTGCCATTATAGTTTTTATTGTTTTGCGTGGCTTTGTTTATCTCTGTTAGAATTTGAGGAAGTGGCGTAAGAATGGAGGGTGATGGAGTTGTGTTTGAATTTGCTATAGGTTTTTGTTATCTTGTGACATATTGTGATTGTTTTGATTTTATGATGTGGCATGAATGGTCAATGGACTTCTGATTGTGAGACTTTGTTGGAGTTTTGTGTTATGGTTTCTGATGAAGGTCGAGCAGCACAAATTTTTGAAGGTTTTTGTAGTATCTCTATGTATAGCAATTTTTTCATGGATCGGGACCTTTCCTGAGTCTTTTCTTAGATATTTTTAATTCTTGGATGTATATTCTGATATCTTGTTTTAATGGAGCAGTGTATAGAATATGGTGATTCCAATGTTGCTTCCAAATGATGAAGATATTTGAGGAGTTTAATGCTGATCTGATTTTGGTACGTTTGTGTAGAATTTTCTTAATGATTAGACCATGATGATTTTGGATTTTGTAAATAGGTGCTAAATGGTTTCTTTATATTTGATATTTGTAAAGCCAAGTAAAGCAGTTACTGTCTTGTAATAAATTTTACTAGAAGGGGTCCTAGTTAGTTAAAAAAAATAACCGTCCTAAGATAAAAAATCTTGATTCCTTATTCCATTTCTAGAAATAAAATTTTATAGATTAAATTAATTGTTATTTAGGTTGATGGAAGGATAAAATTGGGGTATCATTAGTAGTTTCGCCCCGAGCCTTTAAATAATAAGGACCGGCTCTGTCCCCATGCCTCCTTGTCGATCGGACGGATTAAACATCCTCGTAATGTGCACTACATCCTTGAGATATGATTTAACCCGTCCGATCGACGAAGGGACATGAGAATATATTATTTTTAGGACAGAGGATCTCATCTCCTTTTCAACTTACCCAAATATTTATTTTTTCAAAATATATTTTTACCCTTTTTTGAATTTCTCTTTTTACTCAGCTGATGCATCACTTTCTGGAATACCACATCTAATTAACTTTAGTGAATTTCTTAAAATGCAAATTATCCGACTAATTAATTATTTTTTAAAAGTTAATAAACATTAATAAACTTAAGAAAATCTTTAAACTGTAACAATGTGATGCATACAAATTCATTAATCATATTTGACTAAAAGTGTAGGTTGTCCCATGGTCCATTGTGCTTCCCAAATTTATCCTGTAGAAAATTTTCATGACATCAAATTGATCGAATATGTAATGTTTTATATATATTATAATATCTCACGGAAAAACAAATCGATCAAGAAATTTATTTCTTCATATTTTTTTCTGTTTTCTAGTCCGTTATCTTTTATTAATAGGGTATCAGAGAGCTAGTATTTTTTCATATATTTTTTCCTCCATCGTAATCTTAATTTTCTAATAATGACATATTTCCACGAACAGATTTTCCCTTTTTTTTTCATTGTTTTCCCCTTCATTCCTAACATCTGTTTCGTAAATCTCCTGCCGTACTTACCATACTCGCAGGATTGGGTGGAGTCCAATGGATTGCATGTATTGACATGTTTTACACCAGTTGCGATCTCCTGATCTGTAAATTGTGAATCAAGGGATGATCCATTACATGAGGATCTTTAATTTGGATAGATTCTATCTTTAAATAGGTGGAGTCCATTCAAATCAAGGATATCAAAAAGTGGACCATCTTCTGGTCTGCAAATTGTGGAACAGAGGATCCGTCCGTGTTTCACACACATATGCAGCGAAAGATAAATCATAATTACGCTAAGTATTACCAGACACATAACACATGCATACATGTATAAAACAAAATTTTATGAATAACTTCTATTTGGGATATACCTGACAGATGATGATGTGAAGTTGGAATGTCATATGAATGATGCTGTCAAATTTTATTTCTATTTGTATTTATATTAAGCTTTTGTTTGACGACTTCCAAAGCCACAAGTCATATCTCCGTCCTCGGTACTAGCTGAGTAATATGGAGTATGGTGAGTGACTTCAAAGGTAATATAGGATCGATAGTCAAGACGATATGACAGTCAAATACAAGGTGAGGTGACAATCAAAGTCAAGATATATGTATTCGAACGGACCACTTTTAACGGAGCTCAACTCCCCACTTCTCATTGGCATCCCAACATAAACCTGATCGGTCCTAGAGCTGGTTGGACCTCCGGGACTCAGCTACCCACTTCTTATGGGTATAACTCCCAACATAAATCTGATCGGCCCTAGAGCTGATCGGACCTCCGAAGCTCAGCTTCCCACTTCTCATGGGTATGACTCACAGCATAAATCCGATCGGTCCTAGATCCGGTCGGACCTCCAAGGCTCAATTCCTCACTTCTCATGGGCATAACTCCTAGTATAAACCCAATCAACCTTAGAGTCGGTCGGATCTTAGGGGCTCAGCTCTCCACTTCTTATGGGCATGACTCCTAGCACAAACCCGATCTACCCTAGAGCCGGTCGGATCTCCAGGGCCCAACTCCCTACTTTTCATAAGTATGACTCCCAGTATAAACCCGATCAGCCCCAGAGACTATCAGACTCTCTCTAGGAGACAACATTATCAAAGAATCACAACCATCTATCAGAGAATAACAACTACTCACTAGAGAATATTCCACTACTCTGACATATACATGCAATAAAACCTTCCTCTTTGAAGGGGGAAGACTGTTCCACATTCTCCACTACCCGACATATTCTGACACTAGACATTTTCTGACGCCTCATTATTGCAGAGGTTATGGGAGGCGGTATAAAAATGGGCTCCTCTCGGTTGGCTAGGTACGTGGACACACACGTATACACATCCACATTATTATTTTACTGTTCATTTTCTTTTCCATTTTTCGATAGGGCTACGATTCTAGCTAGAGTGTAAGAGTGCCTACACCAGGGCCTTGGTTCTTACTTTGACATTCCTATTTGCTCTCATTATGGTATACGCAAGTCCGCAACTTCCAACTCTAGGTCCTTCCTCTATCTGTAATATACCAAAAATGTAAATAAGAATGTAAATACTTAGAATTTGATAATATTAAATTATTATAAGGAAAATAAATATATTGATCAGATAATTTTTCCGAAAATAAGTTTGTGTGAATTTTAGTAAATTTACTAGAATTTTTATGGATTTTAAAGGAGTTATTTTAGATTTTATGGTGTAAATGAGTAAGATAGAAATGGGAGTTGATTGCCTTGTAAACCCAAGTTACGATCAAATCAAAACCTAAGTTCGTAATGTGAAGCTTGCGCTTTCTTCCTCGTGATCGCGATGCGGCGCCGCTGTGCTCCCAATCGGAGACGCCACTGCTCGTGGACGGCCGATGCCGCCCCTCCACATCTTCCTTCTCCTCCTCTGCTTCCAGTGACCTCGAGCACGATGACAAAATCTTGTCTGAGGAGTTCGCCGCGGTACTTGCAAGCTTCTGCCACCCACCTCCAATGAGGAGCTTCGTCGGATGATGGTCGAGGCCGACTCCAACGGGGACAGTTTCATCCTGGAGGAGTTCAACCGACGAGGAACTCCGCGTCTCTCCTTCACCAGGCGCACGACAACGCTATTCCGCCGCGGGAATGACCGACGCCACCGCTGACGATGCACTGCAGCCGTCACGTGCAGGTTGGCCGAAACCTCAACTTCGGCGCCTGGCGGCCGACCGACTCCCTCCTTCCCTCTTCGATGGGATATTTCACTGTGCGATCTGAGCCGATGTCGCGCCTCTTCCTTGTATGGTAGCGCTGTGCTCCGAATGCAGTCGATCCGAGGCCACCGCTACAGAGCGTCACCTCCAGCGCCATCGTTACCATCTCTAGCCGTCGTCGTCTTCTCGGCACGACCAGATCAGAATCCCAGCCGACAGCTGGCGGCTGCCACGCTGTCAGGGAAGAAACTGTCAAAGGAGGAGGAGCCAAAGCCGTGTTTTGGGTAACGGTTAATTAAACGAAATTTTTGGTTTTTGACTAACCTAGATTATTCGATAATTGATGATTAATTGTGTTAATTGGATTTGGATTAACTAATCACTAAATCGATTAATAATCTGGATTATAGATTTAAGTAAATTAAATTAAGGGTTAAAGGTTGATTAAGTGAGATTAATAGATGGATTAGATGATTAATAAGTGATTAGATAATTAATTGATTAATTGAGGTCACTTGATTAAATTATAATTCAATTAATGGAGAGGTTAATATATTAACATGGGAATTAATAAATAGGCTGCTTCATGAATTGATTCTTGATACACCTTACATGTAGATTGGAGCTAGAGACGCGCTCTTTGATTTGAAGACCTCAAAGGATATTCTACGTTGAGAGGTGGGTAGATCTTGCTTATCATCTTGATAGCTCGATTATAATGCATGATTGTTTACTGACATGTTTGATAAGATTGCGGTTACTTGTTTACCTTTTGTTTGCCCTATATTATCTCTGAGTTTGATACCTTATTGGTTGCCCTTATATGTTCATCTATTATGGATAGCTATGTAGTTATACTTAATATTCGTAATTATGATTATGGATATATATGATATTACCATACCGTAGTGTAGGACTTATGTAGTTATATTCATGATTGTGTTTATGGATATGGTTATTAGCATACCGAAGTATAGGACATTGGATATTTTACTAGCCCTTTAGCAGATGATTAGTACCCTAGTTGCCCCTTATTGTATATAAGCTCATGCCTATTTAGTACAATTATATCACAATGTAGGAATCTGAGAATTTTATTAGACCTCTTGGTTGTTATAACTTGTCGACCATTGTCTCCCATTCGTGGTTGAGAGAGTCGTTAGCAACTATCGGTATGTCTTGTCGACCATTGTCTCTCCTTCGTGGTTGAGAGAGTCATCAGTGACTGTTAGTATATCTTGTCTCCCATGCGTGGGTGAGAGGGTCGTTAGTGACCATTAGCATATACCCTGTCTGCCCATGGGACCATCCGTGGTAGAGCATTCTCCCGTAGACAGTGACTAGTTATTTACCCTGTCCGCCCACGGGACCATCCATGGTAGAGCATTCTCCTGCGGATAGTAACTGGCCATTTATCCTAGTTGTCCACGGGACCATCCGTGGTAGAGTGTTCTCCCGCAGTCAGTGTTGGTTATATACTTGCTATACGTTGGTCATATGTATTGTTCGTGTAGATTTAGATGTACTGTATGTACTCTCGACTCGTTGGTTATTCTTGGTTGAGCTGGTTAGTGTTATTGATCATACCTTTTTGTTAGCTGGTTATTATGTTGGGACACCTGCATTGGTTAGTAAGTATGTTACCTAAGACTGTATCTTTGATTTCTTATCAGTATATTATTATGCATTATTTCTTCTATCCACTGATCAAAGTGGACAGTACCCTCTAGTGATAATATATTAGGTATTGTTTACCAACTCGGCTTCCTTGTTACGTGCTTCAAAAAGTGACTAACAACCCTAGGCACCCATAAGTGATCTAACTTCCCAACCGATAATAGCTTTCTACCAAGTTGAGGATACACAAACCAGTCTTTGCCCAACAAGTATACATCAACACTTCATTTCTACGTCAAATGTATATCACCCAACTTCACTTCAATCTACGTTGACCTTGAATTTAACCGACAAATCAACGCTTTAAGTTAAAACTAACTCGTTAATCATGAGATTGTATCTTAATATTCAAATATGTTTAATTTCAGTTTGAACTTGGCTTTGGCACAACTCAAGTAATCAAATTCTGATTCTTACCATATTAACGGAAGGTATAAGTTTTAAAATTTTGTAAGGGATTTAGGTCTCATCATTATCATACATATGATCTATCTATATGACATTACATGCATGATAAATATGATGACATGACATCATACATGCATGACATAATTACATCAAACAATGACATAATCAGTAATATAACATTTCACACACATGGTATATACATCTAATGCATCTATATGACATGACCCAACATAAATTATTTCATAGTTATCATAATATTATTTGTAAATAAAATATAATTAAGAATTTAATTTCCATAAAACAAGATTCTTATAAATAAATTAGGAAATAAATTTTAAAATTTTAATTACGCATTTTATATAGGAAATAATTCCCAATCAAGAAGATATAATCAATTAGGAAATAATTTTCTAATTTAAATTACCAAACAAATTAGGAAATTTATGATTATAATTTATTAATTAATTCATAATCTCTTATGTTTAGAATTTTTAAAAATTACTTTAGAAACTTTCTAAAATTAGAATTTCCTAATAAATTAAGAAACTTTCCAAAATTTAGAATTTTTATTAATAAATTCAGAAACTTTCCAAAATAAAATTTTCTAAATTATTTACATAATATTTCCAAAATTTAAATTTTCCAAATTATTTATAGAATATTTCTAAAATAAATTTCTAAATTATTTAAGAATATTTCAAAATTAGAATTTCCTAACAAATTAGCAAACTTTCTAAAATATAAGTTCATAATAAAATAGGGAAAATTTTAGAAATTAATTTACAAAATATTTCCAAAATAAATTTCTAAATTATTTCAGAATCTTCTAAAATTAGAATTTTCTAACAAATTAGGAAACTTTCTAAAAATATAAATTCTTAATAAAATAGAAAAAATTAAAAAAATCAATCTATGACCAACTATGACTTGTAAAATAATTTTATGATTATGTTGAAGCACAATTAAGCTTTGATACCACTGTTGGATTTATACCCGATGTGGTGTATGCTAAAACATATTTCGTAAATATGTGTAGCAGAAATAAAAATATAATAATTCCTAATTATTACATCACACACAACACACGCATGCAAGAATACAACATGACTAGATATAATCGTATAATTAAAATTTTACGGAAAGTAAATTTACGCTAAGCGTACCTTGAAGATTCATTAATGAAACTTGTAGAGCACATTTACTAGCCTTGCATGGCAAGCCTCCACCAGAATCAACGAGCAAGTTGACGATCGATGTGGAGTGGAATTAGAATCAAACAAGAAACATTCAGAAGCCTTTTGCCTCTATTTGTATCCACACTGATCTTTCGTCAAGATGACTTCACAAAGCCCAACTCGAGTCTCCGCTTCGGTACTAGCCAAAGTGGGGAGATGGAGCAATCTAAGAGAGGGATCATGGTCCAATTTGTGTCCGATAGCTGAAGCAACCCAACGACACAAATCGAGATGAACAACAACCTTACGACTGCTGTTCGAAGGCTAGAGCCTCATTGCTCAAAAGGGGATAGTTTGAATAGCGGTGTCCCGACAACAATAATTGTTGACCGAGATAGCAAGCACGTAGTAACTTTGGTGGAACAACCCTCTCACCGACGGGAGTAGCAACTTGGGTTGGCAGGGGTAACATCCTTACTACTAGTACAGCGACAACTTGTTGTGTTCGCCGGCTCAAGGAGGAGTTGCAAATTATGCCAGTGGAGCTACAATCTTGTTGCTGGAACAACAAGAACTGGCTATAATCGTCAGCGTAAGGAGAAAGAACAACAACCCTTTATGGATCAGTGGAGCAAAGGAGTAGCAACTTCCTCCTTTAGTTGGCAGCAGCACTTGATCCGACGATAGGTGGTCCAGCCAAACTCAATCTCTGTCGATCTAAGAATCTAATTCTTAAACTCATTTTATATCTTTCAGATAAACTTATAGCGTGTGTAACCTTATAGGTTCCCGGTTATATTGGTCATCCATAATCAATCATCAATTATGGATCAATCATGAGTGACACCTATTAGTACATCATGATCATCAATTGACTAGAAAATCAAACGGTTGATTCAAGAACCACTTTTGAACCTTTTAACAACTACAGTGAGTTATGCCTCGTTTCTTTCACTCGTGTGTATGTGTTAGTCCCCACTAGCCTGACTGCGTTACACCTAGTTCAAGTAATATTTCCTCGTCCTGTGGATTCAATTTATTCATACATGTGTCCAAGAGTACAATACTCTTAACATATGATGCTTTGGCCAAAGACTTTGATCAATAACAATACTGACAAGTGGTCATAGGGTATACATCTGATGTACATAAATTATATATACTTTTATGCATATTTTGAAGCACGATGTACTTGTATTTCATTAGATAATCTATGTTTATTGCACCTTATTTTATTATGATATTGTACTTCCATTATATTCTATTTGGAGATCTTCTCTTTTCTTATTTTAACTGACAGGACACCATTTAAAGTGAAAATGGAGCAAACATAGAGAAGACCAGTAACTAGGCCGTGTGACTCACACGACCGTATGACCATCTCGAAGAGGAGAAGGCCTCAACCGTGTGAACTCACATGACCATGCTACTTTCCCGTGGCCAGGCAGTACAAGGTCGTGCCAAATGGCACGACCATGCCAAAACTCCAGAAGAGATGCAGCACATGGTCGTGTGAATCCATACAGCTGTGTAGCTAGACTAGAGGAGGAGCAGCTCATGGCCGTGTGATCCCACACGGCCGTGCCACTCATCCAAGACAAAGAGGAACACGACTATGTGAAACTGCATGATCGTGTCACCTGATCAGAGGCTAAGAAGAACCTGGTCATATGGATGCACACGTTTATGTCACTGAGGCAGACCTTGGCCGTGTGGATTCTACACGGTCGTGGCATGAGCAGTGTGAAGCCCATGTCTAGCCCTATTTAAGGGATCTTTCTCCCTTTTTTGGGAATCTTTTGGCTTGGGGTGAACCCCCATTCCTTGGAGAAGGGTTTCCCCCTTGGGAGAACCCTAGATCTTCTATCTTCGCTTATCCATCCACCTCCAAAGCAAGGAAATGCCTCCAAGGATGCTACGCTTCAAAGATAAACTTTCTCTTCTCTCTATTTCCATATATTGAGTTGTAGATTGCTTTACTTATTGTCTTTGGTTGTAAATCCCTTGTAATGGAGTAGATCTCCAAATCTAGGATGTATGAAGTAGTTGTGATATGATTGTGATGTATGAACTATGTATTTGAATATTTTCCTATACAATGAAGTGTTTATATCATGTTTTATATGTGTTATGCCTTGTATGTATTTGACAAAATATGTGTGAGGTCAATTCATGTAGATGTAGGGCTTTGATCACCATGTAGGGGAAGAGCCTTGGATTCTAAGACCATGAGATCTTATGACAGAAGGTATCCCTTACTCTCTACGGTGTTTCCTTGAAACGGAAATCAATTCCCTACAAGGGAAACTAATTAGAGTTTAAAGGGTTATGTCAAATTAATGTTAGAAAGTGGCGATATCCTTTTATTACTGACGACGTAACCGTGCACTTGTGGTTTGTAACAAGTTTTTGGCGTCGTTGCCAGGGATTGTTTTCGATTAACATTAGTTGATTAACATATGAGTTACTCTAGACTTGTTAATTAATTTTTTATTTATTTGTTTGCTTTTAGTTATGCATTTTCTTTCTTATTTTTCTTTATGCATTTTATTTCTTATCTTTATTTTTGCATTTTTTTTGTTTTCCTTATAATTTTTTTTCTTAGATATCATGAGCACTGACATGTTAAGCAGGCCTTCGAGAGAATTTTCCACATCCACGAGTGCGAGAGCAAGATCTTCCATTGATGAAAATTATGATTTAAATGATGATCAATTTGATTTCCATTGTAGAGTATGTGATAGCATGTCTCATCTAGCTGCTATTTTCCACTTCTTCCAAAAAGCTGTTAATACTCAAGAACTTCAGTATTTGGTTCAATCTCAACATCAAGATATATATGAGCAAGTTCTTGATACTTATGGCTATGATTGGGGAGATCATCAAATTCAGAATCTTCAATCCCAACTATTTCCAGAGCAAAGTGAGCAATCACTATTCCAGCAGCAAATATCTCATCCACCTCAATATTACAATCAATTTAGGATGGGCCATCAAAATTTGGACTACAACTGCATACAAAATATTGAGCATAATTCTCAAGTAAATCAGAGTTTGTTAGAGTTTCAAGATGATTCATCATTAGATAGACCACATCATTCATAATCAGATGAGCCGGATGACTGGGAGGACTCCCAAGACCTAAATACTCCTACTCTTAGTCAGATGAAGACCACAACACAAGATTTTAAAGAGCTAATGGTGCAATGGGGGATCCTAGTTTTATGACTATTACAACAAATTTCTAATAAAGTTGTTGATCCTTCTTTTAATGATATTGATGTTAGTGGACTCTTCACCACTTATGTTGATGATATGGATAAAAGTGTAGGGACATGTACTATGGAGGAAATGTTCCAAGGATAACCTCTTTTGGTCACACAACCAAATGATACTATGGAATTTGTAAGAATGGAATTGGTTGATGATAAATGTGTAGGGACTTATCCAATGGAAGCAAAGTCCCAAGAATCACCACTTTTAGAGGCACCACCACTTGAGTCAGAGTTAGAACCACTATAAAATTCTGAAGAGGTCACATCCACTTGTTTAGTACTTTCAGGTACATCTCAACAATGCAACGTTAGTATTTCTAGTGATCTTTTAAAAAATTTCATAGAGGTACTTATGATTGATTTTGTGGGTTGTGATTCCATTTTTGATAAGTGTCTAACTAAACTTGATATGATTCTAGTTCTTACTTATTTAACATGTATGTGGAAGGTATGTTTTTCTTATGTGTGTCCAGGTTTCATGAGGTCGAAATTTGGAAACTCACACTAAACCATCTCCGACTGCTGAAAAGGACTCTTAAGGAGACAAAGATGAAGAGAGCGGTGATACACTACATTGCACTTATAATGACAACTCTCTTCATAATAATATGGGTCATTGGAAGAAAAGTCTAGAAGTTTCTCACTCCGGCAAGATCGCGATTTCGATGGGTCTAATAAGGGGTTGAGCTAATAACCTTAAACAAGCGCTTCTTGGGAGACAACCCAATTCAATCTTGCTTTTATTTTAGTTTTAGTTTCTTTCTAGTCTCTTTTCTTGATTCATAATAACTCATATCCTCTACTTAATTTTTCTTGTCTATTTCTTTTTGTAGGATTCTAAGTTATGGAGGAGTGAAAATAACATATAGGGAAGTATCTTCAGAACATGAATGACTCAACCATTAGGAGCTCATCACTTGGTAACTTCCCTAACTTCAAAATTTCCTCTATATATTATTTCTAATTTTCATTGGGACAATGAAAAGTTTATGTCTGGGGGGATGTTTGGGTTTAGTGTAGTGTTTATTATATTCCTTAGTTTTTACACATTTCTTGTTACATAATAAAATTTTTGCTAGTTGCATCATTCATCACATCATGATTGATTGTTCCTTAATGTAAAATACTAGCACGTTTATTCTAGATTTTATGTGGTTTATGGGTTACTTATGGTACTAGTATATTTAGTAATCTATCTTTTTCTATGTATGATAACATGAAGTGAGCAATGGTTTTACTGTAAGAGTTTAAGTATTGACCTTGTTTTAGGATCTCGATACACTATGCCTAGTTTTGATGCTAGATAACTATGAAAATAGTTATGATTCATATAACTTGATTAGTGCTAGTGTTTCTATGGCGATTCCTCAAACTATATTTTGTTTACTAGATGGGGCTCGAATCATGTCAGCTCATTTGGAAAAATCAAAATATCCCAATATTTACCTTTATGTGCATTTGTGTTCAAGTGTTGCATCTTGCAATCACTTAGAAATAAATGATGATGGGGAAAAAAATGAATGAATAAGAGATAAAAAATAGTTGTCGTGAGTGGAGACTATCAAAATACCCCTTTGAGACTAAGTTACTGGAGAAATAACTACTATGTTTCTCTTGATATCGAGCACGCCTTTAAGACCATGGGTAGATTGAGGAGGATGAACCAAGCGTGTGGCAGGTAAGTGCCTATTGCTAGAAGCATAAGGAACATAGTTTTATGACGACTTGACTAGGCTTAGGGATTGAAACTTGGAAAACATAGGTCACTATTACCCTGAGTATGGAGAACTATTTCTTAAGCTATACTTAAATAACTTTTATTTTTTGCTCACCAATAAAATCATTTGATAGGATTAGATTGACTTACTCGACATTATGATGCATTATTTAACCACATGAGTTTAGATTGAAGTTTTTGCTTGAAGACAAGCAAATGTTTAAATATGAGAGTATGATATATAGATTATATACACTTTTATGAATGTTTTGATACACATCTACTTGTATTTTATTAACATAATCTATATTTATTGCACATTATTTCATTATAATATTGTACTTCCATTATATTCTATTCGAAGATCTACTCTTTACTTGTTTTGACTGGCAGGATGTCATTTGGAGCAAAAATGGAGCAAAACCACACATTGGAGCAAATAGAGAGAAGAATAGCAACTAGGCCATGTGACTTACACGACCGCATGGCCATCCCAAAGAAGAGAAGGCTCCGACCGTATGAACTCACATGGTCGTGATATATTTCCGTGGCCATGCAGCACATGATCGTGCCAAATGACACAACCCTGCCAAAACTCTAGAAGAGAAGCTGCACATGGCAGTGTGAATCCACACGAGCGTGTGACTAGACTAGAGGAGGAGCAGCTTGTTGGATCGAAAGTGCTAGAGGTGGGGGGAGGGGGTGAATAGTACTCATGGCTTTCACTTTCGTTTCGAAAAACTATCGAGTAATTATGCAGTGAAAATAAAAGAAACAATGCAAACACCAAGATTTACTTGGTTCGGAGCCTAGGGCGACTCCTACTCCAAGGCCCACGATCGTTGATCGTTTTCTGTGGGCAATCACTATCAATTTGAAAATCTTTACAAATTTTAAGTACAATTAATTAAATGCATTAAAATATACCAATAACAAAGAGAAACAGTAAACTTGAAGCTTTTGGTCGTCGGAGTCGAGTTGCAGCTTTATCGGATTGTTCTTTGAGCAGCACACGGAAGAAAGATCACTATTTGGTGTTGTTGTTAAGCTGCTGCTTGAGACATGCTTATAAAGCTCGTGGAGAGCGCCTCCAACACCATGGAGGGCACCCTCAACCCCGCCAAAAATGCAGCGTCGATAAGCCTGGACTCCTTCATGGCTTACCCACCTTAGGGCGCCTCCAACCGCATGGAGGGCACCCTCGCGCCAGTCTAGGGCGCCCTCAAGCTCCATGAGGGCGCCCTTG
>JBBMJZ010400754.1:0-13379 GCA_037833815.1 Zingiber zerumbet
GCCATCCTCAACGACGGCACCATCATGACCATCTCCAAGGACAGGGTCAAGCCCTCCCCCTTGCCGGACTCATGGAAGCTCGGCGAGATCTTCGCCACCGGCGTCGTCCTCGGCACCTACCAAGCTATAATGACCGTAGTCTTCTTCTACCTCGCCCACGATACAGACTTCTTCCCGGTGAGTACTCAACAGCACGCACACGCTCAAAAACTCGTACCCTGATCCATTGGCATCCTGCGCGTGTCGATCAAAAACAGGAAAAGTTCGGAGTGAGGCCGATCAGAGACACGCCAGACGAGATGATGGCGGCTCTATATCTCCAAGTCAGCATCATCAGCCAGGCGCTCATCTTCGTCACCAGGTCCAGGAGCTGGTCCTTCGTGGAACGCCCTGGTCTCCTGCTCCTCGCCGCCTTCCTCGCCGCCCAACTAGTAACCCAATTCGCCGATCGCGCACTATTTTTTTTTCCCTTGATCTCTTACTCAATTCCGTATGATTAATTGCAAAAAGTGGATGAAAGGTTGCGACTGTGATCGCGGTGTATGCGTCGTGGGAGTTCGCTAGGATCCAAGGCATGGGTTGGGGGTGGGCGGCGGTCATCTGGGTCTACAGCTTGATCACCTTCATCCCCCAAGACGTCCTCAAGTTCATCATCCGGTACGCCCTCAGCGGCAGGGCCTGGGGCAACCTGCTCGACAACAAGGTGAGGGAGATCGATCACTTACTTCCTCGAGCTGAAACCTCAATACACATTCGAGCTCTGAAACCGATCCGCGATCGATGCAGACCGCATTCACCAGCAAGAAAGATTACGGGAGGGAAGAGAGGGAGGCTCAGTGGGCGGCGGCACAGCGCACCCTGCACGGCCTCCAGCCGGCCGACACCTCCGAGCTCTTCAACGACAAGAGCAGCTACCGGGAGCTGTCAGAGATCGCCGAGCAGGCCAAGCGGCGTGCCGAGATCGCCCGGTAATTCATTTATATCTCTTGGGGCCCCTATCAACATGCATGTTCTTACACATTGCTGGTCGTTGACGCAGGATGAGGGAGCTTCACACGCTGAAAGGGCACGTTGACTCCGTGGCGAAGCTGAAGGGGCTGGATATCGACAACATGCAGCAACACTACACTGTCTAACAGATGAGACTTGATCGCCTTGAGATGCAGCGAGAGATTTGGGTGGTTTGGTTGCTGCTGGGAAGGGACTAGGGAGCATGTGGTGGGAACGGAGTGATGCAATATATATGGATAATTATTAAGATATATACAATCAATTATTAGGACAACTCAAGACTCAATATATGTATTTTACTGGAGTTTTTTTTCCCTACCATTGGAAATAGGTAAAAAAAATGCTTCAGATGTAGAGTTCTTGGGTGGTGTCTTTTGAATTGGATTAATTGTTTTGAGAACTAATCATGATCCAATCTATCAAGAAGAGGCGGAGGATTGGTTAACTAATCATGATGCAATCTAAAGTTTAATAACTCTTATTATACTTTATAATTAACTTTTTTAGATACGATATGATGTAACTACTTCTAGTCTGCGCCTAAGTTTTTTTAAGAACTCATGGCTCCTTACCCAACTCTTACTATTGCATCACCCTATCTATTAAAAATACAAAAGCTAGGGCAAGCAAGAAAAAAATTATATTATCATGTATTTTTAGAAAAATGAAATAGACATGTGAATAAGCCAAAAATAATTAATTAAAACCATACGGCATAATCCTTTCCGCAACAAAGTCTATCGCCCAACCTAAGAAGACCGATGGGTCATGTTGTCAAACTCTCCTAATGTATAACAATGATAGTCCCAGCATATGATACGGAGGTCAATCTAAAAACCAAATAATTTAAAATCATATTTAATCATTTTAAAACTAGTAATAAATTACTATACTATTATTTCAAAAAAAATTTATTACTTTATACTTGTCTCATTATTTATGACATTTTATTATCAATTCAAGTTGTTGGGTTGTTAGGCGCTGTCATAAGCTGCCCCTGCCCCTGCCCCTGGCACAACCCAATTAGTAGGGATATAAATAAACCAAACAGTTCGCGAGCTATTCAGAACTCGATTCGGTAAAAAGCTTATTCGAATTCGTTCGTTTATCTTATCGAGCCGAGCTCGATAGTTTTATCAAGCCGAGCTCGAGCTTAAGGATATTCGGCTCATGAACTCGCGAACATGTTTATTTGTAGGCTCACGAGCCTTAAAACGAGCCTTAATCAAGCTAAAAAATGAACTTTAAAACGAGCCAAAAAACGAGTTCTAAAATGAATCTTAAAACGAGCTTTAAAATGAACCCGAAAACGAGCCCGAGCTCGCTTAACGAATTAGACTCGTTAACTATGATAATCGAGCTATTAACAAGCCGAGCTCGAACTGATCACGAGCTTGATAATTTCAAAACGAACCGAGCTCGAACCTTGTAATAAAAGTTCGATTCGAGCTCGAGCTGAGCTCAAGCCCAAATATAACTTAAACGAGCCAAGCTCGAGCCTAATACTGTTCGGCTCTGTTCGGTTCGTTTACATCCCTACCAATTAGCACAGTATGAAACCCTATGTGCCATGGGTCCAATTCATGTACCCAACCTGAGCTTTCACTGGCTCATAAAACTTTCAAGAAAGCGATCCTCAGAAAATTACGTCACTTGTACAAGGGACAAGATTAGTAAATTGTAACCTTAAACCAAACGAACATCATCAAGTGTCAAACGTAAAAAGTAACCATCGTTTTAAAGCTAAATTATAATGGAAACCAAATCAGGAGGCCTCGTTTTCAGTTTCACAAACTCTAATAGAAGCAGAAATAAAATCATAGGCATGGATTGGATTCCTGAACTAACAGCACATTGGAAGCTTCAAGGGAGATGAGAATTTTGTAGCACTTCCTTCAAACTTAGTCCATCCTTCCCTTCAAGGTTCTTTCCACTACTTCAGTTGGGGTCCTGCACGGTGCATATCGAAAGTTACAGTCAGCATTCCACCAGATTTTTTTTTTCAGGTGCTCAGAAAAGACTCGCTAAACACAGAAAATGGATGCCTTTTGCCTTTCTCATATTTACTGGCATATTGTAGATTCCAACTAAAAGTTATCTAAAGTACTTACACAACAAGGACATGCCCTCCCCAGCCACTCAAACAGTCACGATCCACAGAAGATAATAGAGCCTGTGAGATAGTCTCAAATAATTCTTCAGATTCCTAGCAACAAGTGAACAGAAAAGCTCAAGGACACTGCACATGGAAATGCTCATGAAGAGTATAAAATAAGTGCATGAGGATGATATTAGCATTCACTTTAGGATTATCGCT
Source organism: Zingiber zerumbet (assembly GCA_037833815.1). Taxonomy (NCBI): domain Eukaryota; kingdom Viridiplantae; phylum Streptophyta; class Magnoliopsida; order Zingiberales; family Zingiberaceae; genus Zingiber; species Zingiber zerumbet. Next base: position 3,329 of record JBBMJZ010400754.1, read on the forward strand.
CGATTTTTCTTCTGTTGCAATAAACACAAGAACAAAGCTATTTTGCTGATTTTTTACTACTACTAGTACGGAAATGGTTCTTAATGCAACTCTGCTTTGAAAGTAGTATTGCTCCAAGTATGAACGTTAATAATATTGGATGTTTATGGTACGTTTGAAAATGTTTCCAGGAGGTAACTATTCCCTTCTTTATGAATTCTCATGAAACTGGAAAATGTTTGGTGATAAAAGTGAAATTGAAATATCAGTTCTGATGCAAATGAAACTGAGACAGATCCGCTGGCAGAGTAAGCCTAAGGAACTGAGTGGTTTGACCCAGCACGCTACGCTGTTGGGCAAGCCATGAAGGCTTGACCGTTGGGCGGTCCAAGTAGGTTGGGCAGGTCAAACAAAATAAAAATGAATACTGGATAGAAAAGGCAAGACAAAATATTACTTGTGGGAATATTTTTGAATCCCGGAGAGCATTCATTGTCTATTACTTGCAAGATTTCTACATGCTAATCATCCTAATGATATTGAAAAATCTATTCCATCTATAAACCAAACTAAGGATTCATATTCTTGTTCAACTTCTTCTATATTTCATTATCTACGAATAACTATTCTACTCCATGCCAATTTCATACCTTGAAGTGCATGCACCATCGAGGAAGAAACAAGGCAGAAAATGATATATGATCAACAAAGATACCAAGAATTATCTCAAAAATAATATTTTAGATGACTATGTGACTTAGGCATTAACTTTGTCCTCAGTCTCTTGTGAAATTCTTGCTGGAGCAGCAAACGTAGACAGATAAAGTTTACTATCAAGAAAAATCAATTAAACATTTCAAGTTCTGGATATTGGAAGGAAAAAACAATGAGTTTCCCCATATTAGCAAATTGACCTTCCCACATAAACTAAAAGAGAAGAATAGAATAAGCCTAATGATTTTCTTTAGTCCACATTAATTATCTAACTGATTTGAAGAACAATGCCTGCTTTAAGTTGAAGAGATCAAGTACTTCAGGGAAGTAAAGTACCATATTGGGCTTGTACATGGATTCACATACACCATAAAGAGACTCCGAGGCTGTACCAGAAACTACAAAGTCTTTGGCAAGTTCCCTGAAAAAAATCAAACTATTACTAAAATCAAGGTTAAGGATAAATGCCAAAAAGAATTTGAGATGCCTATATCCAAAAACAATATTAGAGTGGATAGGAACTAAAGAAAGTCAATGACATAAACGATAGTCCGACGCGTCAAATATTTATACATAATAAATTATTCATGTAAATTTACTGCCTTTAAGATGAGTTAATATCACACATAATGGTCTATCAGACAATAGCAATAGAGTATTTTATTTTCATCTTTTTGTCAACAGTGAAAAAAAATCTTACAACAAATACAGACTAGGAATGGGTAGAACATCGATGAAGGATAGCAAGGCAAATAACATATACCATCATCTTCATCATGACCGCATGTTTGTTTCAATTATTTGGGTCGGCTATATGAAACGTATGCTTCCATTGAATTCTATGCAAAGTTATATCACTAACAATATTTATATTAATTAGCACAGCAAGCCATTTGTTCTTCAAGGAAATACAAGGAACAAAAATGTGATATTGATGCTTTATGCTCCAATATTCCTAATTTCCAAATCAAATTTCTCAACCTTGGCAATGTCATCTGTGGGGTTTTTTTTTAAAGTTTCAAATGAACTCAACTAGACAAAAAGTGTATGCTTTTGAATAAGTATGTCTCAATGATTTTGTAGGGTGCCATTTTCGATATAACATATTGTGTACTTGAGATATCAAATAGAATATCTATTCGTCAAAATGTATCCAATAACATCATCAATCACAACAAAATACTATAGAAAATATATAAGTGTTCTCTGGAACTCTTATCCAACAATAAATGCAAGACAGAATCATACTTAGCACCAAGGCAATCCATTGTACAAATGAATGGAACATCATCATCATCCAGTCCAGCGATAACAGGCTGACAGAAGTATGGACCAAATCTACAAACAAGAATAAAAAAGAACTCCAATGTAAAAAATCATATCATATCACAGGGCAAAATAAAACAGAAGATCCATAGAATAACTAAACGTGGACAGCTCCAAGATTGTTGTATTCTATGCATTAATACAAAATATAAGGAAAATGAAGAGATGAAAAAAAGTAAGGCACACCATTGCCAATGTTATAATTACAATAACAGCTAATCAACTCTTTCCTCCTTTGCAATGACCAGAATACTATTAATACTAGTTTTTTGTTACACATAAAACAAGAAAGGGGATTTCACATAGATAGATAGAGTCACTTAGTTGGTAGACGCTATACAAACATCTTTTTTTTTTTAAAAATCATGCATCCTGAAAGTAGTTCTTCATCTGCAATATGTTCTTTTAAGTTTTAACAATTTATCTTAAGATTGCAAAAACTTGATCAATTATATCAATTCAAAAGATCTAAATGTTCATCTCTGCCTACATATATCTTCTTTGGAGCTTTGTTTAATAACAACTTAACAGCTTAGTTCTCAACAAATTTTTGTTCCTTAAATACAGAATGAACTTCCAAATCAATATTGCAGGCAAAATACACCTAATTAATAAGGTAGGAAATGAGAATTTGACTCATCATCCTATAAGTCATTGTTTTTTTGTATCGATGACAATTACATCAGCGGCTAAAGTGATTCTGCGAATATTTACTCTACCCTGACTTAAAATCCACATGTAAAGAGCAATTTTTTTTTTTTTTGTATTATTAGCCGTTTATGACTGTCATCACAACAACTCAAGATCGGATTAGAGTTACGTGAATTTGTAATTGCCAAAACAGCAAAGAAAATCCATGGACATCATCTATTTTCCAACTTTAGCAGAAAAATTAAGTGAATATCAACAGTTTTCCAACGTGAAAAAATTAAGTAGAAAAAGAAATCGTTGAAGAACAAACCTTTTCTCATACAGCAAAGCGGAAACAAGGCTTGCAAAGGTTTCTGGCTTCATATCCCTCTCTTCCCTCAGCTGATATAGCTTGTGCCTGAAGACCAAGCGTTGGTACCTACACACCCGGAACAACGAAAAAAAAACACACAGATAAATCCCCGCAACGTTGACGAATCAACAAATGGAATCGTCAGACAGAAAGGCCATCTCACAGGGTTTGTGCATCGGTGGCGAGGCCAGAGAGGCCGATGTAGAGCTTGTCGTGGATCTTGTAGATCCTCTGGAAGTCCGTGGCGATAGTCTGGAGGTTGACTCCGAGGCGGCGATCGCTGGCGATAGCGAAGCAATTCTTCCCAACCATCGCCACCACGGCGCTCCCATTGTACTCGAAGATCTGATAGCGAAATCAAATGCAAAAACCCTACCAAATATCACATATACGAAAGGAACAGCGGCAACAGGGGACATTAGGGTCCGGATCGAACACGTACCGACATCGGCGAGCAAGCAAGGAGAAAAAGTCGAAGCCGATCTGGGAGAGGATCGAGAGACGGAGAGGTATTAGGGAGAGAAAAGTGACTTGGGGAATACTCTGACTTGGGGAGCAATCCACTCGAATCTCTAACAAAAGATGGGCTTTTCGAGGCCTATTTAAGGAGGTAAAGTTAGGCAAGCCATTATTGAGATATTGGGCTTTTAATGGGTTTCTAAAGGCCCAATAGTGGAGGCCTGCTGATGCGTTCGCAGGACAGCCGCGCAACCTGTGTGGCTGTGATTGAAAACCCATCCGTCGCCGCCAACAGTCGTCGTCTAGATACTGCCGGAAAGAACCAGAGAGAGAGAGAGAGAATGGCGGGGGCACTGGCATGGAGTTTCGGCAACGTGCTCTCCCCTCGACGTTGCTTCCTTCCCTGGCCTCGCCTCGTTGCCAGCCGGCATCTTCCTGTGGGCGGAATCGCTCGCGCAGCCACTGCCTCCTTGTCTTCCTATTCTCCGCCTCAGGCGGATACTTCTGAATCCCATCAGGTAACGAAGTGGAAGTGGCAATTACCTTTGATATATCACTGATCGTGTATCCTAACTGTTGTTTTCCACTCTCGTTATTCTTGAGTGTTGCTTCCTGATCGAGATAGGATAACAGAAATGATATGATCGTGTGTTTAACCTAAAAGCTGTGGTTGTAGGAAATGTTAGGTACATTATTTGAGTTATTTGGGGTAGTTGCCGTGCGAGCCCTCAGGAATAGCTCGTGAATTTCCTCATGCTTAGAAATTACAGCGGCCACCAGAATTGTATGTAGAGCAATATTTCTCCATAATCGTTAGCATAAAACCATAACATGCTTAGACGAGCATAAAAACTAAAAAGTTAGCTTAACTGACCTAGGCATTTCTGACAATAAGCTGACATGGAACATTTATGTTATGATATAGCTTGTTCTTATCGTCGAATAAGGAATAAGAATTCCTGCTTAATCTCCGAAGTTTATCCTATGAAGTTTCTAATTACAGTATGAAAGTTAGTCTTAATTTCTGTAGCCCTCATTAATTGTTTTTAACTAAACAATTTTTATGGACATTAATGGATCTATTTTTTTTGGTAGATTTTCTAAATTCTCTTGAATTTCATTTTTTTTTATACATAAAATTCTTTTGTCTCTTGATAATTATGTAAACTGTGCACCCTAGAGGTCACTGCTAAGCAGGTAAGTCTGTCTCTCATGCAATAATTCTTCTCTGATGTGTTGTTTCTTTTAAGGATGCTGTTCAAGATGCAAAAATTAGCACTGACATCCCCATATTGGCTTGCCCTATATGCTACAATCCTTTAATCAGCAAAAATGGTCCAGTCATAAGATTGTGAGTATTTATATTATTAGTTGTGCTGCTTTTTGCACCAAGGAAAAGACAATTGCATCCAAATTCTCCATTTGAACTTGGTGATTTGGTTTTGAATTTCATATATAATGTATACTTTAGCTTATTACAGGGCATCTCAATCTGGATCCAATTTTGAATGCCATACTTGCAAGAAAGATTATCTCAGCAATGACATATATCTTGATCTGACAGTAGCGGGTGGTTCCGAGGATTATGCTGAAACTATGCCAGCAGCAACTGAACTTTTTAGGTATTATGTTTGTGTCAATTATTTGGGGTTGGCTATTAAAAATTTGTGTTAGTAGATTTCGATAAGCTTTCACATTGACTGTGGTTGGTTATATAGGTTTGATGCAACCCTCAATATTTTCATCCAGGCTTGGGTCCAAAAATACTGGTTATCTTCCTTTTTTTTGTATAAAAAAGGATTAAGTTAAATAAATAGAATGGATTCAGTTTATACAGATTAAAGGCCTTTTTCTCTATAATTGCATTTCTGAAAATAGTCATAGAAATGATTGCTCAATTTGCTTTCACAAGATAATTAACTTTCCATTTGCTGAATAATTTTTGTTCTATATGTAGACATCCCTGGTATGATTCGTTCATGGATTTGGCTTAGGAGGTCACACATTCCTTGTTTGCTGCCGATTTGAGAATGTTACATATTTGATATGTAACTACTGTGATAAAATGATAGTTTGTTATCATTGGACTGGCTGGGCTGGTAGGATTTTTTTTTTTTCTATTCATGACAAATTGCCAAAGACAAGCTGGTTATATATGTACAAATAGGTTCAAATTATTGTCCAAGGTCCTATCCGAACTACAATGATCCTGGACATGACGTGTCCATTGGGCTTTCTTTGAAGAGCATATGTTTTGCAATATTCAGACTTTCATGTTTGTTATTGTTGCAGTTGATAACTTTGTAGAGGGCTAAGGGTGTACAAACCTTTTGAAACATTTTGTTAGTGCTAATAAATGGTTAGCTGGTTTTAGAAATAAATTGGGTTAATGTTTGTGGTTGCTTAGCTCACCTCCCAATCTAATTACACTATTTTTCATCATTCCTTTATATGTTAAAGTATATGTTTATCTATATTCCCTAGCCAGATAGTTTCATTCTTTAACAGATCCTGTCATTCTGTTTCTGGCTCTTGAGTTCTATCTTCTTTTAGGGGTTAAGTTTATCCAATTGAGCATTTGATGCCAATGCTACAACAAGCACCGTGTACGCAAATCACTTAGTTCCTTGACCCAAATAATTGACAAAACTTCTCTTTTGTCCGCCTGGTGTCCTAAGGTGTATTTAGCTATTTAAGTGCTTTACACGTGCTAACACCTCATATGCCCTCAAGATTTTTCTGTGGACACAATATCTCTCTCCAATTTTCTTGTCATGTGGATCTGCCTATCAAGAGCTGCCTAACTTAGTCAAATTGGATTCCATCAGAATTGAATGTTTGAGTAATTAGAAATTAAAGAAAGCTTTTATACTTTTGTATAAACCTCAATAGAATTCATGCAACTGGCCCAAATCTTCATGATGATGATGTGACAATGATCTTGATGACCCATCAACTATGTTTATATGAAATGATACCAATGGAGTCCTGTTCAATAAGATGTCTGTTAGATATTTCTAAACCAAATGCTGCAACTTGTTATTCATCAAATTCAAAAAGTATACATGGTTCATTGTCCCCATGGGATGCCCATTTAGCTAGAGGGTGACAAACTTGTTACAATGGGGCAAGAGATTAATTCCCGAGGGCACATGCCCTCGGAGAAAAAACCCCTCCCACCCCAGCCAACGTGGCGGTCGGCTATAAGCTGACCCCATGATTTACCTCCCTTCACATAACCTGGGGACGGGACTATGAGGGGCACCTGAGGTGAGCGTAATCACCTTTTGCTGCAATGTATTAAAAAAACAGACGAACCTACTATCAACACTGCTTTTGTTGGTGGAACTTTCTGTCTTCAAAAATGCTAGTAAAAAGTTATTATTTGAATCTCTTGACAGATGAGCCATGTATACTTTTTTTCGATTGTTAATGAGCCATGTATACTTTTTGAATTTGATGAATAACAAGTTGCAGCATTTGGTTTAGAAATATCTAACAGACAGCTTATTGAACAGGACTCCATTGGTATCATTTCTTTATGAGAGGGGATGGCGTCAAAATTTTGTGTGGGGTGGTTTCCCTGGTCCAGAGAGAGAGGTTTGCTGACTCTATTTCTTGTTTCTTCTATTTGGCTTGCAACTTAATTTGAGCAACAGATTAGGAGACTATTTTTTTATTGCTTTAAGATTTATATGTTTCAACCTGATGGTTGCATATCACATTCTAAAATAGCAATAGCAATGGAAGCTGCTTTGCAATAAAATCAAAATGCTAATATTGTACTATTGTTAAAATCAACTGCATACAGTAGTTGCAGGATTAGATGAATTGTTACCAACCATTTCTCTTTGCATTTCCCTAATTGGACTTCTATGTTTATTTCCATGTTCTTGGCGTCTCACTGCAGTTTGAAATGGCCAAAGGATATCTTAAACCCACTGCTGGAGGAACTATCATAGATGCTAGTTGTGGGAGTGGTTTATTCTCAAGGCTTTTTGCTAAAAGTGAGATGTTCTCATTGGTTGTTGCTTTGGATTTCTCAGAGAACATGCTGCAGCAGTGCCGCGATTTCATCAACCAGGAAGGCATTTCAAAAGAGTAATGAACTTCTTGAGACTGTCTTTTATCTTTATGAGAATTAAATCAGATTAATTCCTTTTCCATCTAAAGCATTAGCCTATAATAATCTGTTATTTTGTTTCAGGAGCTTAATTTTGGTTAGAGCTGATATCTCTAGGCTTCCTTTTGTTTCAAGTTCCATTGATGCTGTACATGCTGGTGCAGCTATACATTGCTGGCCTTCTCCATCTGCTGGTGTATGTATTGTCTCTCTCTCTCTCTCTCTCTCTCTCTTCCCCCTTTGTTTTCTGCAACTCAAATGATTGTCCTTTTAAAAAATGAAAAAATATCGAGTAGGAATTCATGAGATTTGAATTTATTATCCAACCAACAATAGTCAATTAAATTGTTCTTGGAAGTAGGCATCATCATGCCACTACGATTGCAATTTATTCTGAAATAACTGCTCCTTTTTGCCATCTGAAGTTTTGTGACGTTTCTAGGTAGCAGAAGTAAGCAGAGTTCTGCGCCCTGGAGGTGTATTTGTTGCAACGACCTTCATACTTGATTCGATACCACTAACTGCTCAGATCTTGCAAACAGTTCGCCAGGTAATCCGTTCTTCATGCTTGTTCCGTAATGCAATGCTAAAACATGTTTGCACAAGTGCATTTCCAACAACCGGACACCCAGGGCTACAAAGCTTACTTTGTTTGATGTGTTCCATAAGATATTCTTCAAATTCGATCTTTTGTATTTATATTCCTGCCTATGGAAAATGAAATTCTTTTAGTCTGCAGTTTTTCACACGGGCTACGAGCAACTACCTCTTTCTGTCCGAAGGCGAACTCAAAGATCTTTGTAGAACATGTGGCTTGATTGGTTTTACATGCGTGAGAAATGGATCTTTCGTCATGATATCTGCAACTAAACCCAGTTAATCATCCAACTTGGAATTGATGGCAGGCTAATCCGAGTTAGGTTTCTCTGGATGTTATAATCGTTTGACCAACTTCTCGTTCATGGTCACTGAAAAGCTGCAGGCCTTGGGACAGCTGATCGGATCTGAACTCTGATCCTGCTTTCAAATGAAGTTCCTGCTAGCTGGTTCTTCCACGCCTCTGTTGCACTTATTGCTGTATGAAAATAGAAATAATTGATCCAAGTTGGATTTCTAAACCGATTGTCATCTGCCTGTGTAAACATCATGTCATACAGCAACAATTAATAAGTTATGTTTAGGATAATATGTATAAATTATGTTTTATCTGAAGATTGTTTTTTTACCTTATATATAAAAAAAGATTTTCTAAAAATAATATTATATTTTTAGGTGAAATCCAACACCATGAATTTCCGATCCAAAATAAGGAAATGGCAATGTATAGGTACCCGTAGTTTGTTACAACTACCCTAAAGCTTTGATTCACCGACACCAAATTTGTTAGTTGTCACCATCAGGAAGTTTTATGTTGCCAGCCCATCTGCCATTGTTGTCGAACCCACCATTTTGCTCGCGATCGCCGACCGAACGATGACCGAGACGCAGACGTACGGTGACCGCCGGCGAACTCCCCATATCGTCCTCGTCCCAAGCGCCGGGATGGGTCACCTCACCCCCTTCCTGCGCTTCGCGGCCCAGCTCTCCGCCCGCGACTGCCGCGTCTCCCTCTTGACCACCCATCCCACGGTCTCCGCCGCGGAGGAACGCCACGTCGACGCTTTCTTCGCCGCGTTCCCCGGCGTCCGCCGCCTCGACCTCCACCTCCCACTGCTCGACCCATCCGAGCTCAACTGCGCCGACCCCTTCTTCCTCCGCTTCGAATCCATCCGCCGTTCGGCCCACCTGCTCCCGCGCGTTCTCGCCGACGCCTCGCCGCCAGTTTCCGCCGTGATCGTCGACATCGCGGCGGCGTCCTCCTACCTTCCCGCGGTCGCCGAACTGGGACTCCCCAGGTATGTCCTCTTCACCTCCTCCGCCGCGATGCTCGCGCTCTTCGCCTACTTTCCCACCTACCTCGCCACGAAGAACACTTTTGGCGTCGGCGACATCGACATCCCCGGGGCGGGGAGGGTGCCGAAGTCCAGCGTCCCCGTGGTGCTGGGCGACCCAAACCAGCTCTTCGCGAAGCAATTCCTGGAGAACGGGCAAGCGCTCCCAAAAGCCGACGGCATTTTAGTGAACACCTTGCATGCGTTGGAGCCCGAGGTGCTCGCGGCGCTGAACGAGGGGAAAGTGACGCCCGATCTGCCTCCGGTCTTAGCGATCGGGCCGATCCTACCGGAGATGAGCGGGGAAGGGGAGTCCTTCTCGGCGCCGCTCGCTTGGCTGGATCGGCAGCCGGACAGATCGGTGGTGTACGTGAGTTTTGGGAGCCGAACGGCGATGCCGGCGGAGCAAATAAGGGAGTTAGGGATCGGGCTGGAGAGGAGCGGGTTGAGATTCCTGTGGGTGGTGAAGAGCAAGGTGGTGGATCGGGCGGAAGTGGAGGTGGGGTTGGAGGAGCT
>JBBMJZ010400788.1:0-13376 GCA_037833815.1 Zingiber zerumbet
ACACACTTGCATAATAACCGAGTTCTTGTTCTTTTATTTAGTTAGTATAAAAAGAAACTACCTCAATGGTCCGACTTAATACACTCTAAGTGTACTAGTGTAATTATATAGTTAAGATAAACTAATACCTAATTACACTACGACCGTACCAATGATTTGTCCTTTTCCATTTTGATCGTGAGCTACTGTTTATAATTTATAAAGAACCGATAACATAATTTTCTATGTGTGACACCACACACCATGTTATCTATAATATAAATTAAATGGATAACTATATTTAACATAAATATAGATTTTTGACCAATGTGATTCTTATTTCTAAAATAAATGTTCATACCAAAAGCTAGACTTTTAGTATACATCCTAACATTTTCTTGCGTTGCAGAGCGGAGTAGAATCCATATTTAGTCAACATAGTAGCCATATCCCAACTTATTATCTCTATAATTTTCGAATAGGATAAGAAGTAATCTTTCATCTCAATAAAAGGAATCTAGGTTATTGTATCTTTAGAGTGATTGTCGATAATTCATAATCACTTTAGAGTAATAATATTTTAATAAAAGAAAAGTACTGACCTTCACCTTAATTGAAAATGATGATACTAAGAAATATGCATCTACTATTTAAAGGAGTATCTTAATAATCAACCGGGGTGTGTAGAGAGTTTAAATAAGACAAGGATCATGTTGTCATAAAGCTCTATCGATTTGAATCGTCAATTCATCATCGATTATTTGTCGATTCATAGTCGAGCTAATTAATTAGACTCAACTATTGGATTAATACTGTCAATCAATCTAAATAATATATCTTTTAAAAAATATAGTGACCTTATCAAGTGTGATGTATTGATAAAATAAGAGTAATAAGAGGGTTTAAATTCTAAATGAATGACTATTTAATGTGGATAAGCTCAGGAAGACCGGCTAACTTTAAAATTATTCGAATGAAGTTCACCTTAGATTATAAAAGAAATAGTATTTTATTAAAAAAACTAGTCGATTATTAATTAACCCTATGCTTTACTTCTTTTATATAATTTAAGTAATTTAAGGATGAATTATAAAAAAAATAACCCTAAAAGAAAAATTAAAATACAGTGCTCATTTAATGAGCAGGGTCCTTTTAATCTTTGCCGATATTATTTGGAATATTGTCTCATTGACGCTGTTGTACATGCAGTCCCTATTATAACGAGGCTTTTAATGGGGAATAAAACGAGGCGACCGAAGCTAGAGATGCACGAGAGACACCCTCGCTCTCATTGCTCTTCCTCCCGTAGCCCGTAGGTCGTAGTGACTTTTTTGTACCCTCGCCGGAGTCTTGAACCACCAATTTTATTCCCTTCCCTTTCCCTTCTCATCCCATCGCCGGCGCAGCTCCCGCATCCGTGACGCTTTCCTTAACAACCTCTCCTCTGGCTTATCTCATGGCCGCAGGCGCCGCCGATCCCTCTTCCCCCTCCACCTCCCCCCGTTCCTCACAGGCCACCCTCCACCCCGGGCCTCAAGTCAACGGGGCGGAGACCGGGACTCCTCCCTCCGTTGTCCCGCCTTCCCCTTCCTCCCCGTCGCCGGTCGTCCTGATCCCCGACCTGGAGATCTCAGATCGATCCCCTCAGGAGGCGCCGCCAGAAGATGCGTCTAGGACTCCATCGGACGCCGCCCAAGGTAAGAAGCAGGCTTGGATGCGACCGCCCAATGGGTCGGCGAAGGGGGGCGCCGCCGTGATTGGGGGAGCCGCGTCTTGGCCCGCTCTCTCGGAGTCCGCTAAACCCTCCCCCAAATTATCCTCGTCAGATGCCATGAAATCTCTTTCTGATGCGCCGCTTTCTGCGCCGGCGGTGAGATTTTCCTGATTTTGGCCGAATTGCATAGGTTTCTAATGGCATCGATCTGAGCACCTGTGCGTGCTGCTCTGGTAATCTATTTTATGGTTCTCTATTCTGCTTAGGGCTCTGCGACGTCTACTTCTTCGCCAAAACCCAACTCTAATCCTTCTCTACTCCGTAACCATGCGACTCCTGCCCGTCAGAAATCAATGAAACGTGGCGGAGGCAGTCATATTAGTAGCAGTGTCACAGCTGCTGATGGCGGGATGTTACTGTCTTCACCACCACCTACTTCGTCACCTATGACAAATTCGGAGAAGCATCAACCTTCAGAAGTCACACTCTCACCTCGAGATCAAATTCCTAGAAAAACCACTAATTGGGACCGTGGAAACACCACAGGCGGGTCTGGGTCACATGCCGATGATGGTGGCGACCGTAGAAGCTATGGTGGTAACCGGAGGTGGAACAATGGTGGGGGTGCTGGTTCTCACAACAACTATAGTAACCACCGTGATGTTGAGCGTGGAGCCTATGATGGATATCGTCGCAATGCAGGTGCCTCAGACGTTCGCATGCAGCCGCGGAATACCAGGCTCATCAGGCCGCCTACACCCGTGTCACCTCCTTTCCTTGGCCATCCTCCTCCTCAGGCGGGGCCTTTTGGGAATTCAATGGTCTATCCTGGTAAGTTATCTGATCTGAATCTTTGATATGCTGTTCTCCTTGATAGTTCCGGTATGGTTCACCTATCATGGTGATGATTTTAATCTGCCTTCAGATGTACCTTCTCCTATCTTTTATATTGCTACTCAGACACCTCCTGGAGGTGTGCCCTTCGTACCTCATCCAGCAGTGCCTCATCAAATGTTTATTCCAGCTATTGATCCACAACGTGCCAATTTATTGAAGCAGATAGATTACTATTTCAGGTGAACATCCCTTTTTCTATTTGATTCTTGTTTTTGAAATAATTTAAGGTGTGTTTGAATTCATAGCAATTGCTTTTCTATACTCCAGTGCAGAAAACTTGTGCAGAGATGTTTATCTGAGGCAGAACATGGATGAACAAGGATGGGTTCCAGTGTTTTTGATCGCTGGTTTTAATAGAGTGAGTAACCTAAAACTGCCTACCTTTTATTTTTCCTTGTAATCAGTTCATGTTCATGCCATGCATCCTTTGGAACTCTAGCTATATGCCACCTTTGTTGCGTATGGTGCTACATGAACTGTTATCTGCATGTTTAACATAAGCTTATTCTAAACTTTCCCTCTCAATTATTGAAGAGCAGGTAATTTTTTTTCTGCATAAATGTCATAAATCTCCTATTTAATAGGCTGCAGTTCTATTTCCTTAGTTATCAATTAATTCAGTGCATTTTTGTTTATTTTAAAAAAAGAATAATTTTGAAGTGTACCATGTTGCATCAGTTGTATTTTACATAATTTGTTTTTATAAAATCAATGCATATGTTTAAAATAAATAATGTAGAATTATTCTCTATTGTATATTTATCTTTAAAATTTTTAGAGGAAATATTGATATAACAACTAAAAATTATGAGTCTCCTATTTGGGGTTGCCTAATTATATCTATATCTATATTCTATTATTGAACTATGTAAAACTATATTGTTAGAAATATCCAAATTTTTTGAATCATTTTAATTATGTCAAGTAGTGATTCTTTACTCCTTTCATCTCTTACACATTCAACTTGTCTGGCTACAAGATGTATTACATTTTACATAACTTAATTGCTTCTTTTGTCTCTCAATTTATCACCTGTTACTGATGCACCTAATTGCTATTGAATAATAGTAAATTTACCTCTTCTAACAAGCTTAAATAAATTATCTTACGTCTTGTTTGGTAAGTGAAATCTTTACTATATTTAGTTTCTCTCTGAAAATCATGTTTAAAATGTATATTATTACAACATCATCAATAAATCTAACATACATCAAGAAGATTTAATATGATTATTAGTTTATTTATTCATTCTCAGCAAAATTTAATTATTTTAAATGCTCAGATTCAATTATATGGATATCTCCATCCATTGAACACTGTGAGACTACATCATTAGCAATACATATATCTCTTAAGATTACTTTTAGTTAGATACTTAGAGTAACTGGAGTTGTTTGGTCTCATGACATCGCTTGCAAGTTCAAGTATAATCGATTCAACTTATCTAAGTATAAAATCTTTGAATTGCCTTATGCCATCTTAACAATAGTTTTAAAACTACTAGTACATAGACATGTTTATCACATCAGTATAGTTACTAATTTTTTTAAACACTCGCTATAGTTATCTTAATTAATACATTTTTCTTAATTAATAAAAATCATAGGCAAATAATTCTTTTTCTCTTTTCTTTTCATTAGTTATCTTATTAAATAATTAATAATGTAATCAATCTTCCAAGGACAGGATCAATTTAATTTAGATTCTGTATTCCATCTCTTATTTTTATCTGAAGCACTATTTCCTAAAGTTTCATAATGACTCGTCAGCTTATTTAACTAAAAGCACTATGTCTCAAAATTTTGACAAATGACTTAGTCAAATTATACCTTAATATTCTAAACTCTTTCAAATTTGGAAAACATCCCGACCTCTCCCTTTGTCTAATAGTCTAATGCACTTTCTTGTACCACCTACTGTAGATATATTCCACGTCTACTTTTGGCAAAGAATTGACATATTCCTAATCTTTTGTATCTTTAAAATCCACATGACATCAATTTTTTCAATCTCTTCTTCCAAATATCCTCTTCATACTTTTGAAAAGCCTTACATTAGTTCCTTAAAATTGCATCTTTTACACCTGGATAACTAGAAATGATTATTTTTGTACAGTTTCTAAGGTCTACATTTGGCACCATTAATTGGTTTTGATTAGTTAAGCATTCCCCAAATATGTTCTTATAGGTTTACCTTTGTGGTCAGTTAAAATCCTATTGAACTGATGTCTTTTATTCTTAAATAGGAGTTGAATGCCCATTTTTAAAATGAGCAACAATAAGATATATCAAAATCCAAATTCCTACTACTTTATTTCTTTCCATTTAAATTTCTTTCTAGTAAATGTTTTTGATCATAATATGCGATGAATAGTTTCATTTATGGTTTCTGGAATTCTATTTGATTTGATGATGCAATCCTACTTGTAGTACTAACAACAAATTGTGTTAGTCCTTAGTATTGAAGAGCGATTTCATGGATCTTTTATCTCAATTGAACTCCATGCCAGATTATATCACTAGTCATATGTAATCTAATAATAATATAGCTTTATTTGTTCTTCACGACCTATCATGCATTCAAATCTAATGGATTCAACTTGTGTCATTATAGTTTTTACTGGTCATCTTTGAACATGTTAATATCATTTTAGTCCATTCTTTTCTCATTTTATTGTTAAATGAATCTATATTTTTTTGATTGGTCATCTTTTGGATTAGTAATATTCTTTATTATCTTGTAATCTCACACTAACATGCACAAATTAGCATTCTCATATTTGACATTTTGTTCTTGTTGTTTCCAACTACCTAATGTTTTGACCAAAAAAACTGTCTTGTCTTACCATTATCGCATAAGATTCATTTTGCTAAGAGACGCGACAATCACACAAGATTCCAAAACTTCTTTTATTCCAACCATTCATTCTTTATATTATAATGATATCTTTATCAATATCAAATAGATCCAATATATTATTATTTTTTACTTGTTGAAATTTCTTGGCCATTCATTTTAATTATTTCTCACTTCTTTGAGTATTGTTGAAATTACATTTCTATTTAATTTTGGTGCTACTTAAAATCTATAGTTCATCGACATAATTGACAATGATATAGAATAGATAAGATGTGCCTAGTAGTATCAAATTCTGATAATTTATTGATTGTGCCTCCTGACATGATATGAGGTTTTACACCATGATGCCACTTTCATTATTAACATTGATACTAAAGCTTGTTTGGAAATTGTGTTGTGCTTAGAGACATGATTGAGTAATCTCTCCCATGTTTCCTGTCCCAATGAATATCATATTATATTACACTCAACAGACTTTCATACACATCAAAGCATACAACTACAACCACAACCACAACACCCAAAATCTTTATTTCACTAAGTAGAGCCAGCTATATTGGGCTCGATCATTACTATATCCTCATCTTGGTTTGTCGTTGCTAACCAAGTCTTCTTTAGTAACCCTATTCCTCTATTTGTCATGGTCTCATATTTCTTAATTGGGATATTTATTGGACGTCTAAGTAAGTGCCCAAACCATCTTAAATGTTTCTCTTAGAATTTTTCCTTAATAGGCAAACCTCGACAATTATACCTTCACTATTTTGTTGATTGAGGTATTGTGATTATTTTTGTCATTTATATTTTATTTTAATCTAATTGACTATCCGATTCTTATAGCCTTATTTTGTTGAAGTAAATAAGTTAAGTGGAAGGTGATTAATAGTCTTAAATTCATCTTAATTTATCTAATGCATGTTGAAGTGTACCGAGTGTTGATATAATATAGTATGGTAAAAATTTAATTTAATTGATTATCTAATTATTATGGTTTTGCTTCTAGAAGTAGAAAGCTAAGTGGAAGAGAATTGAAAGGTGTAAAACTCTTCTGAATTAATTTTGAAATTCTGTGTTGGCATAATTTGATATAACAAAATTTTAATTTAATTTACTACCTAATTGCTATAATTCTGTAAATATACCTTTGATGGCATTATCCTTTTTAAATATTTTTTAATATCAACTATACAACTTTTATATTGAACTTTTCAGTAGATTGAATTTGAAAATTAGAATTATGTATTTCTTTTTGATTTTTTCTATATTATATTTACTCTTCTATACTTATGCTTCAAAGTATTATTTTATTGCAAATTAAATTCATCATTTGCATATTGAGGTACTTGGATGGTGAAGGCATTTTCTGTTACTTATCAATGATAATTATAATCCATTAAATTAAAACTCATATTCTTAAGGAAAAGCCTTTGACACTGGTTTACTCTGGGACCTAGCATCACCCTTGATTTTGTTATTCAGATTTGAGACTGACATTAACTGTTTTTTAATGCATGTATATGCATATTTTTGCATTTCTTTTTTTCCCTTTTGTAATGGTTGATAACTAAATTTTAACATGGTTAGAGAAGATGCAAAACCATTGTCTTTAGCTACAATGATCTCCATAACTGAAAATTTAAAATATAAATGATAGAGTAGACTTATGTCCTAGGTATTTTATCTTCCTTACCTGAGTTAATGAATTATTTATGAGAAAATTAGGCGACATGCATATTAGGATAATATGTAGATACTTCACAGGAGACTTTAAAACAACTATTGCTGTTTCTTCTTTCTTATAGACAAGACAATGGCAACTAATATATTATTTTGTATTGATTTGAAAACATCAGCTATATCACATTAAGGTTACTGATGGTATATTTGCTAACCAATTTTGTTGTTTGTCACTGCCTTTAGGGTTTTCTTTCCAGAAAAATATTCCTTTGTAATAAAAAATAAAAACTGTGATGGTATCATTTGTATTCCAACAATTGAATGTATGATCATTAAAAACAATATTGGGATTGGGATCGTATAGCCAAATAGTGCAAGTATTGTTGCAACAAATGAGTAGGATTAATGAAATTGGAATCAATAGAAAACATTACAAAAAAAAAAGGAGAAAGATATAATAAAATTATTGTATCCAACTAATTACCAAATTTTTTATTTTATGTCATTGCATCTCTAATTTTTAGTAATGCATCAAGCAAATATTGTCATATTTATTAATATAAAATTAATAAATAAAAATATAAATCATATTTTTTTATTATACATAATAACACTAGATTGCATTTAAAAAAATGTAAGTGTTATTATTTCATATTCAATGTTACAATGTTTAATCAAGTCTCTTTTAATATTCAAATTAATTTTTAGTTGGTGTTAGTTTCAAGCTTATTGTTGAACAAGCTAGATTTTTGTTCTCTATTGAACCATGATAATGACTGTTGATTCACGACGAAGGACAATAAGGGAGAGAAATTTGAGTTGTTGATTGTAATGAATGATATTAAGGTTGAAGTAATGATCCTTGATCTTTATCTCATGGTGAATCTTGAGCTATAGCGAGGTTAAGAAAATTAAGAGAGTGATAAAACTCTCTCATTCCCGTGTTAGGTTTCTCTAAGAATCAAGCTAGGATTAAAGAAAAGGTTAGACCAGTCACTTTATTTTTAAAAATCCTCTCAATTTGTCCAAAGCTTACCACAATTTTATCCATTTTCATTCTCAATTTGAATTAAACAAATTTAAATGGATTTCAGTAGTTCTCTTATATAATTTGACTGTATATATTTTTTTAATCTAAAATTTATTTAAATTTCTCTTGAATCTTTTGTGAGACATCGATTTCTTTGAAAAAAATTGGATTGAACCTTACCGATGAATGACCTGCATCATTGTCCTGTGATTTTACCAATTATAGGAAGTGGGAGGGCTACATACCAACTTGATTTCTATTTGGGCAAAAGATAAAATGGTGCCCCTTATTTTCATTATTATCAAAAGGGTGCCCTATCTTGAAAAAAAAAAAATCAAAAGGGCACTCCATCCTATTTTCCATTCCACCTTGTTGCAACAGAATTATAGCAGGCTAAAGTTGCTACAACAGTGTTAAGATGAAAAATACGATGGGACATTGTTTTGATATTTTTTTTGTCAAGAAATATGGAATGAAATTCTTTACCTTTTTCATTATGCACAATAATGAGTGTATATATATATATATATGTTGCACATTAATTATGTATATAAATCAGAAAAATATAAAAGAATAATTAAAATGTTTTATTGCTAAACTGGATCCTCATATTAATTGTCAACTTTTCAATACTCCCCCTCAAGATGGTGAATTGATATCAATCCATATCCAGCTGGATATAATCATTGACAAGTCATGTCTATTAAGTTCCCTTGCAAACGCATCTACAAGTTGTTCCTTTATAGGCACATAGGGAGTACAAATTAACTTGTTGTCTAACTTCTCCTTTATAAAGTGCCTGTTGATCTCGATGTAATTTGTCTTGTCATATTGTATTGGATTATAAGCAATATTGATAACTAACTTATAGTTGCAATATAGTTTCATAGGCTCCTCCTACTTTATTTTGAGATTTTTTCAGGATGATCTTCAACCATAGTAGTTCACACACACTTTGAGCCATAATAGCCCTAAACTCTGCTTCTGTACTTGACCGAGCTACCACATTTTATTTCTTTCTCCTCCACATGACCAAATTACCACCTAGGAACATGCAACAATCTGTTGTAGAACGTCTATGATATCCTACGTAGTCTGCATGAGTGTAAGTTTCAAGAATCAACCTCTCACCTTCCTTAAATAAAATTCCTTTTCCTAGATTAACTTTGAGATAGTGGACTATCTGATTTGCAGCTTGTAGATGGACTTCTTTAGGGTTATGCATGAACTCACTTACCACACTCACAACATAGACAATATTCGACTGAGTGTGTGCTAAATATATTAGCTTCCCTATCAATTTCGAGAACCATTCCTTGTCTACTGATCATCATTCGCCTTTCCAAGTTTGTGATTGGGATCAATCAGAGTTGAAGCATATTTACATGCTAATTTATTAGTTTCCTTCAAGAGGTCAACCACATACTATGTTGAGAAATGAAGATACTTTGCCAAGATCGATCTATTCTATCCTAAGGAAGTATTTCAAGCTGTCCAAGTCTTTCATCTCAAATTACTTTGCCAAGCAGTTTTTCATGACCTTCATTTTTTTTTCTCATCGGTCCTGGTAACAATTATGTCATCCTGAAAGTCGTGTGTGAATGAATAATCTATGATCACTTTAACTTTGTTCACCTTTGTAGATCTACTGAATTAAGCTCTTTGAGAGTCCATATAGTAACCTTTCTCCCTTTGATCTCTCCTCTAAAATCTGATGGAATCACCACCATTAAGGAAGACATTCTTTACATCAAACCAACGATTGAAATGTTGTTCCGTGCCGGGCGACACGTATGGTTTTTACCTTTTTGTGCCATGCAACATGGACGGTTTTTATTGTTCCGTTGGGGAAGCGAAACCGGCATCCTACACGTGGCTATTTTGAGCACGCATCATGAGCAGTAGGGCGTCCAGAATGCGTCGCCGGATGCTTTCGGTGCCGCTGGAGGTGTCGTGGGGTGCCTAAAGCGTCACGGGCGCTGGAGGCTTCACAACGCTTCTGGCGGAGCTGGAAGGGTACCAGGACGCTTCCGGCGTCGCCGGAAGTGTCGCCGGATGCTTCCGATGTTGCCGGAGGCGTTGCCAGATGCCTCAGGCACCACCAGAGGCGTCACGGGCGTGTGTCGCGGGCGCGCATCGCAGAAAGGGTGTGTCCTATGCAAAATTAATGTTGTAATTTAAATAATCAAACAATTCCCACTTTAATGTGACATTTTGAAGAGACTTTCATAAATCCTAATTAAATTATCTTAATAAAATATAAAAAATATATTTAAAATTTTAAAAAATTAATAAATTTTATTAAATGATATTCTGAAATTATTTTTATTGTTTTAAATTTTATTTAAAAATTCTAAAATTTTTTATAAAAATTCTAAACTTTTTTATAAAAATTCTAATAAATTAAATTTATATTCTGATATATTTTTTAAACTATTTTGTTTATTTTTACTGGTTTAATATTTAATTGATATTTTAATATTTTTTACTATTTTAAATATATATTATTTAAATTAATAATTAATTAATTAAATGAATAAATAGTTAATTTATATAATTATTATATATAAAATAACATATTTGTATTAATTTATATAATTATAATTATTTAATCTAGGCATTGGAGAACTATAGAGGTTACCTAAGTAAAATGTTACAAGAACCAATGTTTCTATCTGATTCACGCCACTCATTTTAGTATTACAAGGTAACATATTATAATATATTAATTTTAATTCGAATTATTGATAGATCAATTTTTTTATAGAAAACTATATTTAATTATTTTTTCTAACAATATTAAGTTGCTTAATAATGAAGAATTTATATAAAATCAATATACAACATATTTTTAAATTATACACAATAAATATATTTATCTACTAATATTATATATAAATAAAAAAATATCGAAACCATATTGCTCTAGTCTGGGACCGAAACCTTGGCACGGGTTGAAATTTTAAACCTTGCATCAAACTGTTGTAAATCTCAATTGAAATTTGTGGCAAGGATATAAAAGCCTCACTGTATTCATCTTAGTCACCGGTGTAAATGTTTTTTGATAGTTACTCCATAGGTTTGTGTGTATCCCTTAGCAACCAACCTCACCTTATATCTCTCTAGAGACCTATCTGATCTTTACTTCACCATAAACATCCATTTGTATTCCACTACTCTTTTATTTTGTCTCAACTCTATGAATTCCCACATTTTGTTCTTCTCAAGTGCCTCCATTTCTATTCTCATAGCTTCTCAACATTTCTCATTAGATAAAGCCTTAGATAAGGCATTAGGAATTGGGATGATATCTACATTTGCTTAAGAAACTTCTATGTGAAGAAGAAAATTGTGAAAAAAACACTGACTCTTATCCTATTTAGAGGCACAAGACCCTAGAGCTGTGATACCATGTCAAGAAACGTGGAATGAAATGATCTCTTATTTTTTCCATTATGCATAATAATGAGTATATATATACATTATACATTGATGATTTATAGAAACTAGAAAAATAAAACCGTATAAATTAAAGTATTTTATTCCTAATGGATCCCCATATCAAGGGTTCCATGTATCAATGGATTTCCATGATAAGAGCAGTATTGTAAATGACGGTAGGCGGTGGTGGGGCGGTTAGTGACCACTTACCGCCTTGGCCACATAGGCGGTTGAATTTTTTATATACTATTTTTATACATAATATTATAAATAGTCATCATTCTTTATGATATATTTAATTAAATGATGTTTATTTATAAACAAGCTTCAGATAATACAATACAATTTGTATAAGGTACAAATAAATATATAAATGTAACTAACAAGATAATTAATAAGGATTCATCACCATCTAAATACTAAAAAGGTAATATCATTACTTTTGTCAAAAGTCTATGTTTAAAATTCAAAGTTTCAGTCCAATATGGTAACAGGCCAACAAGAATTAGACTAAACATAACTAATCTTCTAAATCATCCACACATGCACCATCAGCTGCATCCATAATCCTCTCATCATCGAACTCAAAATCAACATCTTCATTCTCCTCCTTGATGTATCTAAATCCTTGTCAAGTTCTCTAATGGGGATACTCCTTGCACTCCTTGGTTTGTAGCACTTCATTCGCTCCCGAGGCCTTCGCCGCCATTCTCTAATTAAGTACCGAACCCGACTCAACCTCATCTTCATCACCACCATCATGAATTTGACATATACTAGATCATTCAATCTTAATGTCTTGAGTCTATTCCTCTTCTTTGTATGTATCTAAACAATTGAAAATTATTAAAAACTAATACAAAGAAAGGATAAATAACATAATTTATGGATTACTACTTACCCTTTCAAATTGGTTTTAATTTCTTTCACACCCGATGAACTACTTGTCAAAGATAGAAATCTCATTGTCATTTTTTTGTAAGTTTGGAGTGTCACTACCATAATTGGATCACCATCCAACTTAAAAAAGTAAAGAAACAAAAAAATAATAAACCAAAAAAAAGGTAAAAGAGACATGTATGTTAGTGAATAAAAATAAAGGAAAGAGATGTACCCGATCAAAGTCATGATACACATCCACCTTTTCATATGCTGCGATCGTTATTTTTCTTCCAAAGTTTCCTGATTTACTCTTATACTTCAACAATTCATCATTAGAAATGGTAGATTGCATGTCCTCGTCGGTGGAAAAAATTCTCTCAATGCAATTTAAGAACTCATTTATAACATTGATATTATTTTGTATAGTTGGATTTTTGAAGTAAAAATCAGATTTAACAAGTAAGCGACATGATGCAAAGAACTATCAAGTATACCCTTATACTTCTCATTAATAATCTTCAAAATAGGGATGACATTTTGAAACCCTTTCTAATCTCTTTCTTGGCTTTTTTAAGTGCACCAAATAAAAAGACCATTGAGCGCTTTTTGTCGCCTTTCGCCAAGGGTGAAAATATTCAAAATCAAAGAAACACCATTCCAAAAAGAGATACTTTTACTTCGCCTTCACTACTTTCCCCTTCACACTACTTAATTTTATTTTGTTTCACTCCTCAGTTGTAAACATAAGCCTCAATTGATCTTTCTTGCCTTTGATACTTCCAACAACAACAACAACCAAGCCTTTTCCCACTAGGTGGGGTCATCATCTATATTTAAATAAATTTTATCTTGTTTTATTGTTGCTAACAAAGTCTTTTTTGGTCTTCCTCTTCCTCG
>JBBMJZ010400803.1:0-13375 GCA_037833815.1 Zingiber zerumbet
GCGATTGGCGGGAGGGTTAATTTGGGTATTACACTTCACTTACATGCGCCTTTTGGTAAATACAAAAGGATGATGCGTCTTTTGGTAAATACATTATACCAAGTACGTGTTTTGGTAAATTATCGTAATAATATTGGAAATATATATATATTTAAAATAAAATATTTAATCAGATATCTTTTTATTTTTACTTTTTTTAAAAAAAGAATGTCATGATGATTTTCTTAATTTAGGTGTCTTTTGATTTTTGCCATTTTATCCACCGCGCTCACGACCGGCACGCCTCATTCCCTCCTGCCTGGCATCCGATCGCTATCACCACGATCACCTCGCTATTATTCAGCACTAACGAACGGTCATTAAGTTCACCGCACATTTTTCACGGTACGGTGCGTCGCACGAAATACCCACCGACCCATCACGATCCACAACAGGAAGGATAATAAAAGGTAGCCAAATAATAAATAGTATTTAATATTTAGTTTATTTATCAGGGGGGAAAACAATAAAACATGGAGACATATTTGTCATCGATTTAAGTTTCAGCGAAAGCGAATCCTTCGGCGATCTACTCACCTCGTTAGGGTTAGGGAATCGCCGATCCGCCGAGGTCCTACTCGTCCATGGCAGCCGATGGAGAGTCCGGCGGAGCGGTCCCTGCCTCCGCCACCATCCACATCCGGTGCTCCAACGGCTCCAAGTTCTCCGTGCAGGCGGCGCTCGACGAGATGGTGGGCGCGTTCAAGACCGTCGTCGCCAGCAGCTGTGACGTGCCGGCCGAACAGCAGCGGCTGATTTACAAGGGAAGGATCTTGAAGGACGACCATACTCTCGCGAGCTACGGTGCGTCCTCAAGTTAGGTTAGGTTTTGGTTGTCCGTGGAATACATATTCCCCCCCGATCTGAATGGATCTTGCTTCAGGTCTTTGGTAGATCTATCTATCACACGATGTACAAATCTTTGGCATCGTTCTGGCGACCAAAGATTCATTTTCTTGCTATCAATTTTGCCGTCTGTTTTTTTCCCCACTGCTTTGAATGGTGTTTATAAAATATATTTGAGCGAGATTGTCTATCTCTTATTGTTTATGGATTGTTATGGCACATATTATGATTGTCTGTAATGTGGCTGTGAAATTTAGCTAAATGGCTATTGGTCCTAGCAGAATTAACTATATTTATTTGTTTCATGTTATTCAATCAAATTAGATTTTGATTGAATATGGCATTATGTGAGCATCTTCCCTGAATTTCATGCACCATTTTTTGTCACATGATATTTTCGTACTTTTAACTATGGTACTTGATGGTATTTTTAACTAGAGACTGAGCTACATCCGAGGGGCTATTTGCCAATGGATATGCAGATATGCCTTCTTTTTCTTAATACAGACTGACATGCTGACATGCTATTGTTCGATCTTATTTTTTTGTCAGGCCTTAAGTTGTATACTTGTCTGAATATTTTGGTTTCATGTTATGAAATGACTATAAGTCAGCTTGAGTTCTAACTTATTATTGTTTCTTGTTAAAACATGTAATACATTTTGGCATTTGTTTTGGTTCATTGATGTGCTTGCAGACTCTGCACAATTAACCATCATACTACCAAATATAAAATTACATAGAGTTCAATGAGAGATGGATCTATGTAGCCGATCCCAAATAATTGGAACCATAGCTTGGTGTTAATGTATAGTTTCATCTGGTTCTTGATACAATGAATAATTTGCATCACTAGCTGATCATCATACCTTTCTGAATAGGTGTCGAATCAGATCATACCATTCACATGGTTCGTGGCGGTGCTCCTTCTACTGTGCCAACTAACAAAGCTGTGAATAACCAAGGTGTTTCAAGAGCAACAGACACTAATCCATCATCTACTTTTGGAGGTTCCCTTTCTCCGGGCTTGAGTGTTAATGGGTTATCTGGTAGTGGGACAGCTGGTTTATTGGGAGCTGGATTTCCAGAGCTTGATCAGATGCAGCAGCAGCTTAGTCAGAACCCTAATATTATGAGGCAAATTATGAATATGCCTGCCATGCAGAACCTCATTAGCAATCCAGATATAATCCGCAATCTTTTTATGAACAATCCCCAAATGCGTGAAATTATTGACCGTAATCCTGAGCTTGCGCATGTCCTCAATGATCCAAATACTCTGAGGCAGACTCTTGAGGCGGCAAGGAATCCTGAACTCATGAGGGAGATGATGCGTAACACTGATAGGGCAATGAGCAATATCGAATCATCTCCTGAAGGATTCAACATGCTACGACGCATGTATGAAACTGTTCAGGAGCCATTTCTTAATGCAACCACTATGGGAGGAGACTCAGGGGGTGACATAGGATCCAACCCATTTGCTGCTCTACTCAGAAATCAGGGTGCTGGAAGTGGCAGTGGCAGAGAGACGTCAGCTGATTCAACTCTTAGTTCAGAGCCAACAACTGGGACTGTACCTAATGCCAATCCTCTTCCTAACCCTTGGGGTGCCAACTGTAAGTTTTCTTCCTTGCATTATGTGATAATTTTTCTGCTAATATTTTTTTCTTACCTTTTTTACTGGTTTATTTGATTGGTAGCTGGAGGGTCACAGCCAGTCAATACACAATCAACTGCTGCAAATACACCGACAACTCGTGGGTTAACTGGTCTTGGTTCACTGGATTTAGAAAACATGGTTGGTAGGATGCAAGATCCATCCATGTTAAGTCAGATTTTGCAAAATCCTGCTATGACGCAGATGATGCAAAATCTCCTTTCTGATCCTCAGTATGTGAACCAGGTAGAGTCTCGAGAACCATGGCCGATTTGCTGGACATGGCAGGCGTCTTACTTTTGTTTGATAATTGATGCAGATGCTTAATTCGAACCCCAATGTGCGAAGTTTATTGGAATCAAATACTCAGTTAAGAGAGATGATGCAAAACCCAGATTTTATACGCCAGCTTATGTCACCTGAAACAATGCAGGTGAGTAGTATGTGTTGAAAAAAAAATTATTTTCTTTAAAATCTGCAATTTGAATAATTCTATCCTGCAGCAACTTTTATCTTTTCAACAATCTCTGTTCTCCCACATTGGTCGGCAGCAGTCAACCCCGTGAGTATCAGTCGTCTTTTTATTAACTTGTATGATATTTTCTCTTTTTAGATGTGGTATGTACGTTATCCATTGGGCTTTCTATTTGTTAAACTAGTTTATGTCAATTTGCATGACTCATTGTCTCTCCCCTCTACCATGTGCACATATAGATAGGCAATCATTGAATCAAATATATTCTACATGTTACATTCTGTAGATTCTTTAATGCATCTATTTTTGAAATTGAGGTAAACTTTTTATGGACCTTTAGTTATGTTATTTTTTTCATATTGGAAATAGATCATTTAGGTGTCTAAATCTTATCTTCTTTTTTGCAGGGAGCAAGAGCAGACAGGTCGAGGCACTGGTAACAATAAATTTCAACTGTCAATCGTTATACCATTATCTGTTATGGTTTCAATGTGCTAGTAATTGCTTGTTCTAGAGAACTGCTACTATAGGTGTCTTGTGATCAGTATTGATGATTTGCTGGGCAGTAATTGCAATTTGCAAACTTAATCCTGTATTAACTGCTTCTAACTTTTAAATTCTGTTTCTCAAAATTGTAACAACACTGTTGCATTGAATATTAACTAGCACTGTAAGCCATGGATCAAGCCAATGTTGTTAAATTATACGGGCCAAAGTTTTCACATGATCCTAGGGTCTATATCACTTTTCCAAGTCAATGTGTGAGTTACATTCTGATTCATCTGATCCCAGGTTAAACTAACATGTTAAACTTGGTCAACCTGTGTGAATGTGCTCAAGTCACCAACTCATAGGAGAAACAGCAGAAGCATGAGAAGAAGAGGGAAAATTTCCTAAATGCCCATATTACATCCATGCTCAGTTCCTACAACTAAACATTTTATGTTGAAACATGGTCACACACGCCAAATTAATTGTCTTTGAGCAGACGCTTGCTACTCTTATAATTTTAGCATTTCAAATCTAATTTCTTGAACCACATCTGGACTTAAATTTCTAATAAACAAGGAATTAGTTTTTCTAGTAGTTCCCTAGTAAAAAACCTTGTATTTTATATTTCTATTTAACGTATCCCATTAATCTTAAACCTGATATAACTGTTTTATATACTAACTTAGAGATTATGCATAAGGAAGTCATTCACTAATCACTACCATTTCCATTCCCTTCAACACTAGCAACAGAGCTTACCATTTGACTGAGGTTAGGTATTGCACCGTTATTGGTCAGAATCCAATCTCAAAATTTTCATTTTTAATTTAAATCTTCAGTTCTACCGAGACTGATTGCCTTATACTAGAATGCTATATAATTTACTGATTGAATAGAATAAACTGAGAATGCAACATGTTCATTTTCTTGAAATTCTATCGTTATTTAATATTTTTATAAAAAGTTTTTTTTTCTATTTATGAGCTTATTAAATCTACAATCAAAGTTCATAAACCCCATTTTATATGAGTTAGGAAAGTGTCTCATGATCTTGGGACATGTATTCTGCTAAAGCATGCATTTTAAAAGTTGGGTTGGTGTTTGTACAACTTTTTTAGTTATATCTGTGACGCTATGCCTGCAGGATTTCAGGAATTGTTCTAGAGTTGTATTGGCTGCTTCAAACCATGAATTCTTGTTAGATTATTATTCTGTGTGTTTGATCTCTCATATGATTTAATGCTGCTACTCAATATTTGATAGGCACACAAAACAACACAGGGATGGAGTTCCTGATGAACATGTTTGGTGGGCTTGGCACAGGAGGTCTTGGCATCCCCAACCCTTCAAATGGTCAATTTTTCTCCTCTCTAATGGTGCTGATTTATGAATTCTTATCAACGCTCAAGTCTATCTTGTTAAATTATTGGAAAGATCTACCAAAATTGGGCACTTGCTAATGAATAATTTTGAGCTTGGACCTATAAATACCTAATCTCAGCCCCTTC
Organism: Zingiber zerumbet; assembly: GCA_037833815.1. Classification (NCBI taxonomy): domain Eukaryota; kingdom Viridiplantae; phylum Streptophyta; class Magnoliopsida; order Zingiberales; family Zingiberaceae; genus Zingiber; species Zingiber zerumbet. The sequence goes on from JBBMJZ010400803.1 coordinate 5,021, forward strand.
TCAGCCTATTGTATAAAAATACAGCCCTCATATATAAAAACTTGCTATATATTAAATTAGTTAGTGAAACAGCTTTATGAACTGAGAATTTGTGAATTTTATGCTCTTGATAGCTCGTATTATGCAATAATTCTATAATATGTTTTGAGTGTATTGGTAACATCTAAGGCTAATATCGGCATACTATTGATACAAAATATTGTTTTGAGCTTGGTGGACTGTAACTTTGTCAATGTCACACACCCTTGGCAAATTTGTATTGATCATTAAGTTCTTTATTGTAACCATTTGGTGGAATCACTCTTCAAAGCTTGTTCTTATTTTATCTAGGTTAGTACGCTTGAGTGCATTTCCATGAGTTGTATTTTTGTATAAATTACAAACGAAATATCTTTTATTCGGCTCTTTGGTTTGACAACTTGATGGGCTTAAAACTTGCCAATTTCATAACCTTGACTGTTTGCCTTTTGGTTGAGTGTGTATCATATAGGGTCATTTTGATGCAAATCTGATACAAGATGTTGTGTATCATGCTCCTTTGGTGAAATAGTGTGATAGGCAAAGCAGGGTTTTTTGATACAAAGTGAGAAGAGGGACTGTTTGAGTATTTTCCCTAATTACCTTAATGTGCATTTGAACTTTAGTTTATTTTAGGGGCCCTAAATGGGAAATTTTTCATTAACATGGACACGATTTGGGTATTTTCCTTGGCTATATTAATTGATATAAGAATCTGAACTTTATTTCCTTGTCATATTTGCAGTCCCTCCAGAAGAACTTTATGCGACTCAGTTATCTCAGCTTCAAGAAATGGGATTTTACGATACCCAAGAGAACATCCGAGCACTAACTGCCACTGCAGGGAATGTCCATGCTGCTGTCGAGCGACTGCTTGGGAATCCCAGACAGTAACTCCACTTGGAATATCAGTACTCAGCTTGTGTCCTTCAATTGGTCTGTAAGGCTTACCACTTTTAAGATCTTGTCTGTAAGATTCAACAGTTTTCAGATTCTCCAATAGCTTGTTCCATCGGTTTTTAATTGTCAGCAAAAATGATTCGAGATAACGGCTTCTTTTTAACATTACCATATTTATTTAATGTTTGTGCACATACAAGGATGTACCTTTGTTGATATCATATACTGTGAATAATTAAGAGTATCGAAGCAATAGTGTGATCAAGTCACCTTACATTTTTTCCATTTTTCTTTTCCGTCTCTTACCACATGTAGCAAGATTCATGCTGGCATAATTTTGAAAGGGCAATTTATAAACATTTTATTCCGATGGGATATGATTTGGGGTCTGAGGCCTTGAGCTTTGATGCGGTACCACCATGTTAGTGGCCTCATGATCGTCCTACATCATTAAGAGAAAGTTTAATAGAAATTCAAATTGACAAGTGTATGAGTTGGGTCTATATTGATGATGGAATTTCCCGTTAAATTTATAGTTATTATCTCATAGACTTACCGACTTGAGCTTTGACTTTTCACTATCATGGGAGATGGAAGTCATTCTTGTGAATTTGCGACCCCTTTTTCCGAGTAAAGTGATATTAAATTTGCAATTCCAATTGATACATTTTAAAATTAAGTCTGCAAAACATATCACATTTGCTACAAAAATTCTTTCTTTGGCTTCACTTTAGAATGGTAAGCAATGATATCAACAATATACATCAATTTTAGCAACTTAAGGCTCTAGGGCTATAATTTGATGATAAATGGTGGGACTCCATAGGTAATGAAATTACTTGTGACTTTGTTTTATTTATACTTCTCGATTTTTATTTATACTTCTCGATTTACTTTAATGGTGGGTAAAAAATTTCTATGGGATTATATCATTAACTTCTTGAATTAGTCGAATAATAAAAGTTGATGAGAAATTTCTATGGGACTAGATCGACTACCTCTCTAAGATTAGTCGAATAGTAAAAATGAAATACCTAAATTATGAAAATAAATTTTTAAAATAGCAATTTGAGTTTAATAAACATTAATAAACTAAGATGGGCAATCATTATAAAAATTATGATTATAATTTTAAGTAACTATAATAAAATTATTTTGATATCTCTTTCAAAGGGTAAAAGATGATTACATATTTACGTTGGACCAACGCGAAAAAGATAAATTAAATTAATTAATTAACAAATGGAAGAGAGGGGACGATATCGTGGCAACCCAATAGTCATTTACTAACTCAACTAAGTCATGATGGAAGCTTTTATAAATATGCTCAAATAATATTATTGTTAAATAAGAGAAGTCAAATAATATTAAATTCCAAGTTGTAACCAGTTAGAGTTGTTTGAACTTTCAACTCCATGAACAAGTACGAGTGTACCACCTCGGTCGGCATGGGCCATGACTTGAAGATTTTATTGGTCCCAACGCAAAATTCCAAGCAATAGCCTCGCTGTTTCCCTGTGGATCTCCCGTCTCTTTCTCGTTTGTCTTCGCTCCTCTTTCCTTCCCTCCTTCCCCGGCCACTTCTCGATCCCGCTTCCTCTCGTCCTGCAGCTCTAATACGCCCCAAAGCTCATCGGATCTCTCGCTCTCGGAGGCCACAGCGGATGCCACCGCGCTCGAGGCGAGCCACGGCCGATCCCCCCACGGAGGCGGAAAATTAGGGCTTGGCCACGCTGGAAAAGTCATCAGAAAGTGTGACACCGAGCGGTAAGGTTTCCTTGTCTTGATTCCTTTCACTTGCTTCGCTTTCAAGGGCGATTCATGTAGCTTTTAATGATTCTGAGAAACACACACACACACACTAATAGGTCAATGGACGAAATGTAGAGACAGTGTAGTTTGAATGATTTATATAATAAATCAAAATGGCTGCCATATGTTCAAGTTTCACTTTATGAATTACAAGTGTTTCTGTTCATGTATTTCGCAAATTTCACTGTGCGCAATTAATCAAAACAACTACTATGCTCAATAAATTGAAGGTTATTGATTTGTCCAATGAGAAATGGAACAAAAAGACTTTTTCTGCTTTCTATACACAAACTTGTGTTGAATTTACACTTTGAGCAAGTTGAACATGGATTCCAATAGGTATGATGCAATCATGCAAGGCCACCTTAGGGAGAAAATATAGGTTATGCATTCAGGTCAGTAAGTGATTAAATATATCTATAATTTTTTATTTTTAATGCATACAATTTCAAAATCCACGATGGCTAATTTTTTTTTAAAAAGAAACTATCATGTGTAGTATTAGTCAGAATGTGAGGCTTTGTGCTCTCTTCTTCTGAGATGGCTTTGTTGAGCTGAAGTATAGGGGAGGGGGAAAAAACTCTTGTTCTATGCCACTGATATGAACTTGATTAATTATTTATGGAATTCATAATCATAGAAAAGAATCTTGCACTGATCTGAGCTTAGTTAGTTATGTATGGAATTCGTAATGCTTTCATATTGCCTTATTATATATAATTGCTGTGTAAGCTTAAATGCATGCATTCCTGTCATGTTAGGTTTCTTTACAAAGATGAGAAAAAGCTGGGATGGGATCTTTGATTCTGGTAGCCTATCTGATGATAGCTATCGTGACAATGTACGCATTGAGCCCATTTTCCAAGCATTTCTTTGTCCACTTACGAAGCAGGTTATGAAGGATCCTGTTACAATTGAGAATGGACAGACCTTTGAGCGAGAAGCAATCGAGAATTGGTTCAGGGTTTGCACAGATAGTGGAAGGAGGCCAACTTGTCCATTGACACAGAAAGAATTGAAGAGCACTGACGTAAACCCCAGCATAGCTTTGACGAATGCGATTAAAGAATGGATTAAAAGGAACGAAGTTGCTCAGCTTGAAAAAGCATATAAGACACTTACTTCAGAGAGTCCAGAGATTGAGATTTTACAGACACTCAGTTACATCACACAGATTTGCGAGAATGGCAGGTCAAGCATGCATGTTGGGTACATTTCTGAGTTGATACCAATGATCGTTGACATGCTGAAGAGTGGTAGCAGGAAAATGCGAGTTCAGGCACTTGAAACCCTCTGTGCCATAGCCAAAGAGAGTGATGCTAATAAGGTTATTCAGGATTTGCATACACTGATGAATTTGAACATATTATTTCTTTCTCTTTTGGTAATATATGTTTTGTTTTTTGTTACAGGAAGCCATAGCTGCAGGGGAGACTATTCGGACAATTGTGAAAACTTTGTCACATGAACATTCTGAAGAGACGAAGGAAGCAGTGTCTTTGTTGTATGAACTTTCAAAATCTAGATCTTTGTGTGAAAAGATAGGAGGAGTTAGTGGAGCAATTCTTTTATTGGTTGGAATGGCAAGTACTAAATTGGAAAACACTATAACACTAGAGAAAACACTAAAGACATTGCAAAATCTTGACAAGTGTGAAGAAAATGTGAGGCAAATGGCTGAAAATGGAAGACTGCAGCCACTGCTTACCCGCCTACTGGAAGGTGCTATTCACTTAGTGCTCTCTCTATTAGGTTTCTTTTTTCTTTTCAAACAAATGAATCAGGCTGCTTTTATGTGCTCATATGTTCTCTTTTTGTCAATTTCTGTTGCTTTTTTTTATTATGTTCATTGTCTTCTGGATAGTGTCCTCTATCTCGTACAAGAATATCTTTTTATTTTACCTATGGTGCTAGTGGTTACTTTTCACGAACAAACAAGTTAATTTCTGGTTGTTCTCTGCGGTGGTGATTTTGGATCGATTAAGTCTCTTATTAAATGTTGCATCATTGGTGTTTTTCAGGCAAATTTATTTAAATTCTAGATGCAACTTTTCAGGTTCACCGGAGATACAACTTACTATGGTTTCCTACCTTGGAGATCTTGTCTTGAGCAATGATGTGAAAGTCTCTGTAGCTGAGACAGCTGGTTCAACATTAGTTGATCTAATGAAGAGTGAGAGCAACCCAGCAAGAGAAGCGGCCCTCATGGCTTTCAATCAGATTTCCTCTAATGAAACTAGTGCAAAGATACTTATTCAAGCTGGCATCCTTCCTCCACTTGTCAAAGACCTCTTTGCTGTAGGCATCAACCAGCTTCCTACGAGGCTGAAAGAGGTGTCTGCAACAGTTTTGTCAAATCTTGTATCTTCAGGCGTTGGTTGTGATTCCATCCTGCTTGATCAAGATCATCGTACATTGGTTTCCGAAGACATTGTTCACAATCTTCTCCATTTGATCAGTAACACTGGTCCTGCTATTGAGTGCAAGCTTCTTCAGGTTCTTGTTGGGCTTACAAGTTCATCTACCACCATCAAGAATATAGTTGCTGCCATTAAAAGCTCAGGTGCTACCATTAGCCTCATTCAATTTCTTGAAGCTCCCCAGAGAGAGGTTCGAATGGCTTCTGTAAAACTTCTGGGTAACATATCTCCTCACATGGGTACAGAGCTGGCCAATGCTCTTTGTAGTACTGCTGGTCAGCTAGGTTGCTTGATTAGTATCATTGCTGAGAACAATGGTATCACCGAGGAACAAGCAGATGCTGTTGGTCTGTTGTCCAACCTTCTTGAGGACTACTACTTAACCAGGCAGCTTCTTGATGAAGGGGCCTTCAAAGTAATGGTCTCCAATGTGGTCAGTATCAGGCAAGGCAGTACTCGTGGGGGTCGTTTCGTGTATCCTTTTCTCGAAGGGCTAGTCAGGGCTCTGTCAAGATTCACTTATATTCTAGATGACAATTCTGATGCCATTGCTCTAACTTGTGAATATAACCTTGCTGCCCTTTTTGCTGATCTGCTTCAGATCAATGGTCTTGACAATGTACTGGTTGCCTCCGCCCTTGCGCTACGAAATCTCTCCAAACGGTCACAACATCTCACAAGGATGCCAGTTGTTCTAGAACCAAGATCTTGTTTCCCTATCTTTTCCTGTTGTCTAAGCAAGCAACCGGTTGTTAGCAGGCTGTGCAGAGTTCATCATGGTTCCTGTTCAGTGAAGGATAGCTTCTGTTTGTTGGAAGGGAGGGCAGTAGAACAACTGGTTGCTTGTCTTGATCATACAAATGTGAAGGTGGTGGAAGCTGCCCTGGTAGCTTTGTGCACTCTATTGGACGATGAGGTGGACATTGAGCAAGGAGTAACAGTCTTGGACGAGGCCGAAGGGATCAAACCAATCCTAGAGATATTGTGGGAGGACCACACTGAGATACTCAGGCAACAAGCTTTGTGGGCCGTTGAGAGGATCTTGCGGAAACAGGTGATAGCTCATGAAGTCTCCGGGGATCGAAATGTTGGGACTGCCTTGGTTGAAGCATTTCGTCACGGAGACAGTAGGACAAGGCAGATTGCTGAGCGAGCACTGAAGCATATAGACAAATTGCCAAAATTCTCTGGAGTTTCCACGGAGAAAGAGGGATGAGAAGGGTAAAAGATGGCAAGGTTTGTATTTTGTTCCTTCGATCGCTTTTAGGCAACATTAGAAGTTCCCGAGTGAAGAGCCAAGACAACGATTAAGATTGTGGTGTTAATTTTCGTGATAATCTCGTTCCTTTACTACCTTCCACAAGTATTTGTTGGTTCAGAGCAACTCTACTGATGTGATGAACTGCTAATTGCTGGACGAGGGATAAAGCACTGTGTATGGATTTTGTATGCATTCTTTTTGTTCATTTTGTCCAGTATTCTGTTTGATTCCAATTTGTTTGGGGTTTGTAAATGTTAACACATGTTGGATGAATGAATGAATTATATTTCGAATTACAATTGCAAGTGGTTTGTAAATGTTAACACATGTTGGATGAATGAATGAATTATATTTCGAATTACAATTGCGATTCTTGAGGTATTTTAGATAGATAAGATTCATATGGTTGAGAAAACAGGCTGATGAGTGATGATTAACTTGTTCATCTCAGGCAGTTTATTCTTGGCAAAAATCAAAATAGCACTTTTTTTATTATTCAAAAAAAGATATTTTATTCTAATTTTCATTCAAAAATATTCTTTTTTACTGGATTGTTTAAGGGTACAGGGAAATTTGTTTATAACTCGGCATTCTGATCTAAACTTTTGGAATTTAATTTCCGATCGAATGATCGAAGGACACGGGGAAATCTACTTATAACTCGGTAATAAGGTTCGAAAGTCTGAAATTTTACCTCTGACTGATGGTCGAAGGGCACGGAAAAGCCCGCTTATAATTCGGTACCCTGGTCCGAGAGTTCGGAATTTAACCTCTAATCGGATGGTCGAAGGACACGGGTAAATCTACTTATAACTCGACATCCTGACCAGATTCTAATCTGGAATTTAACCTCCGACTGGATGGTCGAAGGGCATGGAGAAATCCACTTATAGCTCAGCGCTAAGGCTCGAGAGTCTGAAATTGAATCTCTGACTTAACCTTCGATCGGATGGTTGAAGGGCATGGGGAAACTAACTCGACACCTTGGCCAGAGAGTCTGAAATTTAACCTCCAATCAGATGGTCGAAAGGCATGGGGAAACCCGCTTATAACTCGGCACTCTGGTATGAGAGTCTGGAATTTAACCTTCGACCAGATGGTTGAAGGGTACAAGAAAACCCACTTATAACTTAACGCTAAGGCTTGAGAGTATGAAATTTAACCTCCGACTTGATGGTTGAAAGGTACTGGGAAACTCGATTATAACTCGGCACCCTGACCAAAGAGGTTAGAATTTAACCTCCGATCGAATGGTCGAAGGGCACGGGGAAACCCGCTTATAACTCGGCACCTTCACCCAAGAGTCTGGAATTTAACCTTCAATCGGATGGTCGAAGGGCACGGGGAAACCCGCTTATAACTCGGGGCTAAGGCTCGAGAGTCTGGAATTTAACCTCTAACCGGATGGTCAAAGGGCACGGGGAAAACCGCTTATAACTCGGTACATTGGTCCGAGAGTCTAGAATTTAACCTCTGACTGGATGGCCAAAGGGAACGGAGAAACCCTCTTATAACTCAGCACCCTAGCCTAAGGGTCTAGAATTTAACCTCTGATCGAATGGTCGAAGGGAACGGGGAAACCCGCTTATAACTCAACGTTAAGACTTGAGACTCTGGAATTTAACCTCCGATCGGATGGTTGAAGGGCACATGTAAACCCACTGATACTCGACTCTAAGGCTTGAGAGTTTGGAATTTAACCTCCGACCGGATGGTCGAAGGGCACTGGAAAATCCATGTTAGTATTAGCCCTAGTGTCAATTATGAGATGATTGATAGAGCATTTTTGTATCATATTTTATTAATTAATAAAAAGATAAAGTTGGTTATTATATTTACGTCAGTTCAATGTTGAATGAATAAGTATAATAATGCCCTAGGGTAGTAGGTTCTAATGTACAATATACCAATTGGTTAAATTGATAGTGGAATATTGTAGATATA
>JBBMJZ010400811.1:0-13374 GCA_037833815.1 Zingiber zerumbet
GTGCAAGAGCTTAGAAGCACAGGAAGTCGAGCGGAAGATGTGGTTAGCAAGAAGGACGACACGGGAGAGTGTCGATAGGCTCGGTGCACCCGAGGGACAAGATGCTACAGAAGAGTACACCAGTGGACGAGAAGGACGTGCACAATGTTCGAGGGACAAGAAGCCGGGGAGGAAGGCTGCTCAAGAAGAAGGCCGAAATTGGGTTCAGGTGAGCCTTATTTCAGTTGGCCGAAATCACCCAAGCAGAAGAGCAAGAGGAAGAGAAAAAGAAGCTGAAGCCTTCTGCTGGAAGGCGCCTTCACTGTGTATGGAAGGCCCCTTCAAATCATCATGGAAGGCACCTTCCATGGCTATGGAAGACGCCTTTGACTAGACTGGTTTGAGCCGTTGCAATGGATAAAACTTTATCCACCGGCGCTTCATTGGAGGCGCCTTCCAGCCCTATGGAAGGCGCCTTCAGTCTGCGGATAAATTTTTTCAGGGGCTATAAAAAGACCCCTGGACCTAGAAAAGAAATAACAACTTCGGTATTTAGTTTCCTAGTCATTTCTGAGCTTCCACTGTGTGTAAAAGGCTTCTCCGCCTTCAGCGAAGAAGATTCTTAGTGTGTTTTCATCTGCCTGAGATTAGCAACCATCTAGATTATAACCACGTAAATAGTGGTCTTTTACTTATTTTTTTTAAGTTGTTGATTCTATTATTATTGATTTATTAATCTAAGTTAAAAGTCGAGAAAGGTGTTTTGTTTTAGGCAACTCAACCCTCTCTAGCCGGCCTACCCGGACCAACAAAAAGGGCCTTAAGATTTTATAGGGTGGAGCAACACAGGTGCGGCTCGGAAATGGGTGTTGATCTAAAGGTCGCAATCGAGTCTGCGTGTAGCGTAACAATACCGAACTAATAAGATGTCATACAAACTCTTTTGCGGGTTTAATAATCGGATTTCAGGTACAAATCCTACGTCGCTCCACGGAAAACACGTCTCCGATTAACTCAGAGAAGATTTTCTGATAAAAAAAGTAGGTCAGGGATAGTCCACTCTAATTACGGGACGGTGAATCCATGAAGAGATCACAATTAATTAAGGTCGAATCATAATTATGATCTGACTATAATTGAGAATGGAGTATCCTCTGATCCACTTTTTAATGGACCAAAAGATTTAGTCTTTGATTAACTGTCCTTAAGTAATTGGGTTGGATTTGGTTGACATTTTATATAATTTGAGAATATTCACATAGAAACGGTACATGATTAACTTGCCTTGAATAAACAAGTTATTTCAAAACCAATTTATTTAGAATTTTATATAAGGTGTTCACCTACTCAATTATGGAACTATCATAATCATTAAAAAAAATAATCTCAGTTAATCTTATTGACCATCTTTGATGATCAACCCAGTTTTAGTCCAAAAGTCCAGCATTCTCTGATTACGCCCCTCCATTTGGATGAAATAATCCTATATAAATATATCATAACTGAGGTTCAAATTATGAAAATCTAAATGACAACTTAAATGTCCAACCGCAGATGCCAAGGGATCTTACATGTGAATTTAATTATTTCATTATTTATTTTTAAAAATAATGTATGTAAAAAATTCTGAGATAGTTATTCAAACAGCAAAATTATTTTCTACGAGAAATTAAATAATTAATTGGTAAGGGAAAAAAGAGGTTAAAAAATAGTGAGCGTAGGGACATTTTTAAGTTAAATAATTCCATGTTATAGTTAACGCAATCATTTAATTGCCTTGCGTGTGGCTTATCTCCTCAATGAAAGCAATCAATGCGATGCATCATTATTCATGCGTTGGTGACCGTGTGAATGAAAAGGTCACGTCTACATAAACACAAGAAATAACACTTGTTCGCTAGCTCCACACAGAAGCATATCCATTGCCAATTGCCATGGCAGGAGAAGCGCTAGGCAAGTCAACCGCCATAAAGGAGTCCTTCGAGATCGCCGTGGGTGACCGTTCTCACGACGAGTTCATCAACGACGACGACGACGGCCGTGCCAATCGTACAGGTAATAGCTAGCATATACAACAGATTTTGATCACTTACTTTGGAGCATATATATATATACATACAGATGCATGCATGAGAGCTCGAGATGGAAGGATGTCATATGCATATATATATATGAATTGCAGGGACACTGGTGACTGCAAGCGCTCACATCATCACGGCGGTGATCGGGTCGGGAGTTCTGTCGCTGGCCTGGGCCTTGGCACAGTTGGGTTGGATCGCCGGACCCATCGTTCTTTTCGTCTTCGCTCTGATCACCTGGTTCTGCTCCATCCTGCTTGCAGACTGCTACAGGAGCTCTCAGGGGAAGAGAAGCTACAGTTACAAGGACGCTGTCAGAGCCAATCTAGGTATAAATTATTACTAGCAAGATCTAGAAATAACAATTCGATCGAGAACATAGCTAGCTAGAATGAATAGTTTGATTATGTGTTGATCAATTTGCAGGGAGTGTTTACTGTAAGTTCTGCGGATTGGCACAGTATACAAATCTGATTGGAGTTTCCATTGGCTACACTATCACTACAGCTATTAGCATGGGGTATCGATCCATCAATATATAATAATTAATCATACTTGGAAATTTGCTTGCGTTTAATAGTGGTGGAGGATTAATTAATGAAGGGCGATCAGAAGGTCCAACTGCTTCCACAAGAACGGGCACGATGCGGCGGCATGTGAGGGGTCGACGACGACGGACATGATCATCTTCGCGAGCATCGAAATAGTGCTCTCCCAGTTGCCTAATTTCCACAAGCTCTGGTGGCTCTCCATTGTGGCAGCCATCATGTCCGTCTCTTACTCCACCATCGGCCTCGGCCTCTCCGTGGCCAAAATAGCAGGTTTAATTTCCAGTTGTCAGTATGCATGGGCCGGGCCGGGGGATTGATTTACCATGCATTGCATGCACCTACTCATCTAAATTTGTCTCCACGACTCTTTAATTTCAATTAATGCCCGCGTCCATGTGTCTCTAGCTAGCTAGCTAGCTAACACCGAATCTGTTGACTTGGGACTATGCAGAGGGACCTCATGCGAGGACCAGTCTCACAGGAGTGACGGTAGGCGAGGGCGTTTCAGCAAGTGAAAAAGTGTGGAGAACATTTCAGTCTCTCGGAAACATAGCCTTTGCCTACTCTTACTCCAATGTTCTCATCGAGATCCAGGTATCATAACTATATATGTTGTCAGCAGAATTTATTGCGAGAGTTTTGGTGAGCCTAGATTGACTTAAATATATCATCTACTAACGGTTGAATGAATGAATACGCATGCCTAGATTGACTCGCGCTTTGAAATCCAACTTTGACTTATTCATCAAATATTGTTATGGTGGCAGGATACTCTGAGATCAAGCCCTCCGGAGAACCAGGTGATGAAGAAGGCTACCTCCATAGGAGTTTTCACCACCACTATTTTCTACATGTTGTGTGGAATTCTGGGCTATGCGGCCTTTGGAAATAATGCACCAGGCAACTTCTTAACTGGGTTCGGGTTCTATGATCCATTTTGGCTTGTTGACCTTGCCAACGTCTGCATTGCCATTCATCTCATCGGTGCTTATCAGGTACATGCCCTCATAAGATTCAAATTGATGAAACAGTAAATTTATATGGCCAGAATCTGATTGGTCAGAAATTCCTATCCTCCAATCATAATGCATGCCTGTGCATGCATGTAATTAATATATACATATGATATTACTAAAATGTCCATGTATATATATGTATGTATATATTCTAGTTGGTCAGATTCTGGCTATTTAGCATTATCCTGAATGAAAAAGGATTCTGCATGCCCATAGTTTCACATGCAGTAATTTAATTTTTTGACATTGGATCCACTCCATTCTGACTTGTGAGACCCAGCGTTCATTGAATGGAGCAAAACTGAGACTACCTTCCACGAACAATATGATCAGAGACCATATACTTACCAGACAAACTATGTGACCTTTTGAACTACTAAACCTGCAGCCATATGTATTCGCCACATCTTCCAACGAAGACAACCAATATATTGTAGACATTGTCCTCATTTGACCTACTCGATCTTTGCCCAAAGATAGACGACATCCACCAACTTGCATATTCTGAATTATTCAATTATCAGCTTGCTTTCGGTGCAGGTATTTCCAAGCAGTCTTGGCTGGTCCTGCTACACATTAATCAATTTTAAACTGGCCGGGTCCCATTAATATTCAAAAAGACATTTTTATAGGGCAATTGGCAAGGTTCAAGCTACCCGTGATATGCATCGGATGAAGTAACCCCGAAAGGATAGGACAAAAATCTTATACAGTGTCTTAAATTGAAAAAACTAACGGCCTAACTCGATTCGATGTTTAGCTTATACACGTATTATTTAATTGTTAGTTAATACTAACAACACGCAATATAATGCCTCCTGCTTGACAATCAACAAATAGCAAGCTGGTGTCATCAAAATCATTCGAGGTTTATATCTCAATTTCTATCCGGTAATTGCAGGTCTTCGCCCAACCACTGTACCAGTTCATCGAAACTTGGAGCAGAAACCATTGGCCTGATAGCCACTTCATAACATCAGAACACGTTGTCAAAGTTCCACTGCTGGGTGATTGCCCCCTCAGCTTCTTTCGGATAATCTGGAGAACGCTTTATGTCATTGCCACAGCTGCTGTTGCTATGATTTTCCCTTTCTTCAATGATTTCTTGGGTCTGATAGGAGCTCTTTCATTCTGGCCGCTGACTGTATTTTTCCCTGTGGAGATGTACATAGTACGAGCAAGAATTCCAAAGTTCTCTTCAACATGGATTTGGCTAAAGATCCTGAGCGCCATCTGCTTGCTAGTGTCACTGGTGGCTGCCTGTGGGTCTGTTCAAGGACTTATTCATAGCCTTCGACATTATCAACCTTTCAAAAGCTCCTGAGAAGCAAGCCAAATCCAGTTCAATTTCAGCATATGTTTAAACTGATAAACTTCAATTTCTGAGAAAGTGCAAGAGGCAAAAAAAAACCTGTTTCTGCTCAACTATTAGGCTATTGAGAATTTAATATTCTAGCGACACTATTATGTTATTGAGAGTTTAATATTTTAATTAGAGTGAAAGATAATTATGCTCATTCTAGGTGTCCCTTTTATAGTCCATCCTCATATCATGTGGGGAAAGATAAATCATGAAATCAACTTATAACCGACCTCTATGTGATTAAGAGATGAAAGGAATTTTTTCTTCGAGTCCACATGCTTGTCAGAAATTGATCTCTTACCCTATTATAGTAAATCTATCACCTTCTAACCAATGGAGCACCTGTGGGAACAAGACTTTAATATTCCAGTGACACTATATATAGTAGAAAACAACATGTGTTACGTAGACATGATATTACTTGCTTATCTAGACATTTACCTGTTTTCCAATTATCTTCTCGTTCTCCATGGAGCCAAGGTTCTGTCAGAGAATGACTGTCTGAACAAGAAGATATCACATGAAGCACACGTAGTTATGATCTCTCCATGTAGTTTACTCAAAATAACTTTACAAATGATGCAGAACTCATTAGATCTTCATCCATTTACAAGCAGCACGCTTATTAAGTAGAATAAAGAACAAAGTCTGATAATTGATTCAAATGTCAAACTCAATCCATCTGCGGGCAGCAACAGTAAGCTAGCGTGGACTACCAAATAAATGATTTAGCTAGTTGATTACTGCCAGAAGTACTTTACATACGTCAGGTACAACTTATCTTTAATCCTGTATCTAAGAAAACGACGGCCTAAACAATTGCCCTAATTTGAATGGACTGGAACAAAGGCAATACATCAAAACCACCCACATCAGAGTCACACACCACCAGAATCAAGTCACCTAATTTTAGGCAACCTCTAACCTTCAGAAGACGAGTAATTTCTTCAAAATTAGATTCCATGTCATCTGAGAAATGGGTCTCAAGTGGGAAAACTCCCCATAACAGAGTCATTGCTTTTCTAGCACCAGCATCATCTGTGAAAGCGAAAATGGGAGGATTTGGCCGGTTCCGTGACAGGAGTGATGCCATTTGTCCACGCTTTGTGTATACAAAAATAGCATCCACACCAAGGTTGTTTGCTGTTCACATGGAGTTACCAATTCGGTAAAATAGAAGACGGGAACACAATAATCCCTAAGCAGATGAATAAAACTATCTCCTGATTATACAAAATATCAACAAAATCAAAATTTTATAGTGATGAAATGTTAAATATCATTTTTTACAAAACTAAATACTACAATTTAAACCATGACTCTCTTTGAAGGTGTTTGATAAGTTAATAGTGACTAAAAACAGGAAAAGCTGTTGAACTTAAGTTCCTCATCAAGAACAAACTGTCAAATTACCAATTACCAAGTAATGAAGGAAATGTACCCATTTCGACAGCAGATTTGCAAATTTGCTCAGCAATCTTGCCAACTGAAGATTCAGCAAGTAACGGTTGATAGATAAAGCTTTGGCATAATTCCCGATGACTTGACAACTCCATCTGTTCACTAGTTATTTTCATTACTGAGAGAGCCTTTTCAGCGAATAATCCAATTGCTGACTCGCCAGACAACATTAAACCGTCTGCATACTGCCTCACACCTTCTGAAACATCTGCTACCTTCTTAAAACCCAAAGTTATTCCAACAAGGGAGATAAAAACAAAAGTGAATTAGCTCAAACTTTTTATAAACTTCATTACAAGGTAACAAGCATTTAAGGGGAGACATAGAGAGAGTATTTAGAAGTTTTTTTAAAAATAATTTTCCCATGTTTGGGTAGTGTGTGTTGGGAAACTGAAGGTCCTGACAGGATATACACTGAAAAATAAGAAGCAATGATCTGAAAAGTGCAAAGGGTACTAGCATTTCAAATACAATAAGGAAACTAGCTCATAAATCAACTCAATTGGACATAGCACAAACATTGGACCCTAGAAGAAAATTCGACAAGTATTAACTAGCAAAAGGCATAATTTGTCTTGTATTCATCAAAGAGAACTTGTAACTATACTCCTTTACAAATAGGCATGACATAATGTACAGTGAACAAATCTTGGTTTTAAGTGCCAATATTATGCTGACGAAGCCAAATCGTATTGTTATTTATTGCCAACCATACTAATACTATGTTGACACAGGTGAATGAGATTATGCCACCCATGTCAATATAATTCCAGTGATACTAACTAAGATAAGACCTGAATTGAGGCCTGAAGATTCTTTGTCATGGCTCATTTTCAATTTGATTCACTGATAGTGAAGAGAAAATGAAAAACCAGCAACAACAACAAAAGAACAAAACAAAAAAAAATTAAAAAAAGAGGAGAGGAGAGAGGAGGAGAACCATTAGCAAAGCACCACCATTAACAAAGAGAAATGACGTTAAAATCAAAGAAACTAAAATGTATTCATATATTTTGACATCCATTCTAGTATACAATAGGCGATAACACGCAAGATCTTGCATGGAATTAATCAATTACAATAAATTAGATATAGAATTCTTTTTCATAAATCATAAATACTTATTATAATTGAATATATAAAATTTCATTGCAATCAACAACATAAGCAAATTTTACAATGGGATCATTTTATTAAATTTATAGAATTTAATAAAAAATAAATCATTTAAAAATCAAAGTTAAGGTTAAAAATATCTCTAAAAACTTTTTGCCAAAAATATTATACATTTGAACTGACTTAAATTGCTAAGCTAGCCCTTTCACTCCCAAGCTGAAGAAAACTGCTATGACTCTTCTAATCCCGTTCACATCAGTTAATCATCACAACTGTATTGTTCTTTCATCACTGTTCTTCCTCATCTACATATTAATGTGATCTAATTTTGTCTTATAACTTTAAATTTAGAGAGAGAAAATATCCAAAAAAAAAAGTACCCTACATAACTAATTGTCAAATAAATAACATCATTTATAATTTATAATAGGTTAGAGTTGGAAATAGTAAAAACCATATCTATGTCAAATGAGTGATATATATGAAATTGAGATAGTTGTTAATTATTTGATGAAAAATTAATTATGCTATTTTTTTGTTATTCTTATAATTCCCAATTAAAACTCCGACAAAAATAATGCGTGATATGATATGAAATGCTTCTAAATGACATTGCTTTCTCACAGTAGCTATCCAATCATATCATCGCCAATTGAGTTCAACATCTGAGAGCTGAGGCCACAAACTTTCTTCACAACACAATTGATTTCAAACGGCTACCTCAGAAGGAAGTTCCACTGCGTGTGCCTGATTAAATCCTTTGGGCACCCTCAGCCTCTACTGCTCAAGTGGCCAAGGTTTCTGACCTCATATCCAATGTCACTCGTCGCTCATTCAGCAACAGTGAGTGGTTTTCAATCCTTGGTGTGGCCTACTCCTACCATCATCACATATATAACTACAAGGAATAGAATAGTGACAAGGGGAGAAACATGTGGAAAGGAGCAAGTGGAGGCAATTACAAAATGAAACCCAAAACCTCCCTACAAGTAGGGTTGTAAATGAACCAAGATGAACTTGATCGTATAGTTCATTTTCTAATCAAACTTCAACAGTTCAACTTATTATTAACAATCTTATTAAAGCTCGAGCAGAGGATTGACACTATTAACCAATGATTATCAAAAATATTTAGGATCCATTATTCAAGGTAGTATTCTTTGCTTTAGCACCTAAAGACCTTGCATTAATCATGCAGAAAAATTAGGCTAGACAATGCCACAAATATTAAGCGATGAGTGCACACGTTCATAATGACTTGAGAATAGCTGAAGAGAGTGATCATCTTCCTTTAGTATGCATGTACCACAGATGTCTTTATATTGATAGTAATTAATATTCATTTTTATAAAGTATACATGTAAACTTTATGAATACCAAAAGCAACAGAATGGATTTTTTAGTAGAAATGATGAAAGGTAAATTTAAGTTGGAACCAATCTTGTAGGGGCAACATGTTAGTTAATTTTTTTTATTAAGGAGATGGATAAATATATGCTTTAAACTAAGAAATAATACCTCAGCTCTTGTAGGAATTGGGTATTCAATCATGGACTCAAGTAGCTGAGAAGCCACTATTACAGGCTTGTTCAATTGCCTACATAACTGAGTAATTCTCAGTTGAATAGCTGGGATTTCTTCAAGTGAAACCTGAACTCCAAGATCACCACGTGCTATAATTATCCCATCAGAAGCATCTATGATATCCTGTAGATGTTCAAGAGATTTGAGGCTTTCAATTTTTGCTAGGACACCTGTGAATCTATAAGATTACGAATGCTTTAGTAGACAATGTGACAATGGTTGAAGATTCCTTTAAAAATCTAAATTAAGTTCATTTTCAGATAAGGTATATGAGTGAATTGCTGCAAACCTGACGTCAAAAAAGTTTGACTACAACAATACATGCATAATAATTTCTTTTGTCAAAATAATAGCATTTGATAATAGAAGCCGTTGCCACCATTGTGAAATTTATTTTTATCTTCTCACATATGTTATTTCCATCGTCCAAAGGTTTCGAACCACTACCAAAATTCTATATTAATATATTCAATTTTTGCTGATGAACCTGTAGGGAAATCCTTTTGGAATAAAATAGCATACCAAGAATTCATAAAAGGACTATCATGTTAAAAATCCTCAAAAAAAAACATAGAAGTTTCATCACAATCCTAATCTAAGCTAAATAAATTTTGATTTAGGAGGTCAAATTATCATCAATTTTTGAATGTTTATTAACTTGGTGTAACTTGCAGGAAACTCAGATCATTAACTCCAGATCCTTTAATAGGGAAAAATAAATAAATAAATTATCCAATGGCAAGAAATTTCTTGTTTAAGAACACTATGTCTTATATGAACCAAGAAAAACAAATCACTTCCAAGAGTTATAGCATACTCACTCGACAGATCTAGAAGACAGATAACTCTTCAAATGCTTGATATCACTTGCGTCATTCACAAATGAAATGGAAATAAAATCAACTCCTTCAGCAATTCCAAAGTCAATATCTTTCCAGTCCTGCATGCTGATACACTATTAAGGATAGAAAATATTTGAGGCAAATAAAATATTTTACAGTGAAGTTAATGGAAACAAATCTAGAACCAGGCTAAATCTAAAGTCAAGGTTAATAAGGAAGTAAACTTTCTTAGTAATTTTTAAAGCTAGGAGCTGTAGAAACTTGATGTTGAACTTTATTACATGCAAAAAAGAAACCGTGGGGAAAAATCAGAGGAAACCATCAGAAAAATGTACCTTCGCCTTCAAAGCATGCAAAGTTGTGTTCCATGTGACAAGCTTTCCATTCCTCCAAAATGATAATTTAGCTTGAGGTAAAAGCAAGCCAGGATTCGTGCATCTGCAATGTAAATCATTTTCAATTTTCTCAACAACTTCAAAGGTTGCCATCCCGCCATCTATCACAAGCTCATCACCCACCAATATTCCTGAGATGAACATACAATATAGAGGCGCATCAGGAAATTTACTATAGTTGGATCTCCAAATTGGAACAGAAAGATTTCGTTATTAGTATAAATACCTTCTGAAAATCCTTCTGCGCTCACTTGGATGGTGAATGGAGAACCATCCAGTTTCTGAGTTGTAAATAACCATAGTGATCCATCCTACAGTACCCAGGATAATGAACCAAACTTAAAACCAGCTTTTTATGGTAAAAAATAAATAAATAAACTATCAATGCCATAAAATCAAGATTGGAGGAATGCATATTAAAGGGAAAGCTTCATGTATCCTCGCACAAAGTCCAAAGAGAGAAACAGGTGCAAGACAGAGACATCTAAATTATGTTGTTTGGCCTGGTTAACCAATATGTCTGTTGTCAAATACACCACAAAATGGGAGCAAGTCTATTCAAGCGCAAGATAATTCACACTTACAAATCAGTCCGTTTCTTCCTTCCGAATCAGCAAAAATTGGTGATTAGAAACAGCTAGCCATCCCTATGTTGGCTTGAACAACTACGAACCACATTCCTCTTCTTATCTTCAAATTCTACTCAAGTGGCATAATCTAGCTAGAGAATGGTGCGTTGGATTTAATCTCTTAAGTTGAGCTTAATTGTAATTTATATAAGTGAATACTATATAAACCCGTTAAAGTGATCTAACTTATGTTTATTGAGTTTCACGCTATTGAATGCAGGTTTAATGTGTAAAATCCTTTAGCCCAATCCGTTATTATCTATGGGCCGATAACAAATCGGATTGCCTATATAAGGGAAAGTCCCCAAGGGTTTAGGGTATCTTGACATCTTCCTTCATTCCCCATTAACGAAGGTTTGCGGCGGCGTCACCCTAATTTTCTTGGAAAACCTTTCTCTCGCTTAGCTTCTTCTTCCTCAGGGATTGGATCTTTTAGACTAGGACAAGGACAATGACTCTTCAATCAAATTCTTATCGTATTTAGTTTATACTTCATGTTGTTATGACATCTGTTCCATTGAAACAAGATCCATGCTTACTACTGTTGTATTTTTTATGTCGAGTTCTTATTTGGTTTCTAGAGATCATGCGGCTTAGGTTTCACAACTTACATCAATTAGTATCACAGCTCAAGCTCTGTTTCTTCATGTTTTCATGACAATACTGTTTGTCTTTCGTCGATCTTTATTTACATGCTAGATTAGGCTATGCTAGTATTTGATTGCCGAAAATCTTGTGTATGAAAACCTAGAAAAGACTTGTTTTCCAAGTTTTTCGTGATTGCCACAAAGAACACGAAGAGCTATGGTGGACCGCTATTGTCTTCAGGAAAAACGATCGCATTTAACCTAATTTTAGGTCAAATCGCGATGGCTTAATCAATTGGCTTGGTCAGCCAATCGATTACCACGTCTACAATTGTGAATACAACCAAGATGAATCGATTACCTAATCGATTCAGTTAACACCAATCGATTGGTGAACTTCTCCTATCGGTTAGCATGACTGGATCAAATACAGGATCCATATTAATCGATTAGGTTAATCGATTTGATGCTACCAATCGATTGACAATTTTTTGCCCATCGATTAACGGTTGCAAATTGTGAAAAATCAATTGGAATCGATTAGCCTAATCAATTGATACCATCAATCGAAAATCATGATAAAATCGATTGAAATCGATCAGCCTAATATCAATCGATTAGAAATTTTTTCAATCAATCAACAACCTTAAACTCGCGATAGGATCAATTAACAATCGATTAGAATTTTTTTCAATTGATTAAAAGCTTTAAAGGATCGATTGGGATTTCTTTCTAGTCGATTAACACATCCCTTCTATGTGAAAATGCTATTAAAGGGTATTAAACAATGATTCATGTGTGAGAATGGGATTAAATGGCATTAGACAATGTGTCATGCATGAGAATGGTAATAAATGATATTAAACATACAATAAGCTTTCAAATCGATTGGTCATATGATATCAATCTATTAATAAGCCTAATTTTAAGCTATTAAGGCTGATTAAGTGATTATCTGTTTGATTAAACTTCCTAGGGTTTCTTGGGTTTATCTACACATGTTACTAAATTGAACTAATGTGTCAGCCCCAAAGAAGACACTTTATATCTATGCTAAAAGTAATTGACCCAAAGGAAAATTACTTTTATGTCAGATATATGTTTCTGGTGTAGGGTTTTTCGGGCCGCAAAAACCGCTTTTTACGTTGCGGAAACCCCGAAACCCCATGCCACCGGATCTGTGCGAAGTAAAAATTTCATAAAAATTTCACGTACGAGTTTTCTAAACTAGATCTACAAGGAAGAAAGGTTACCCTTGATGCGAAGCCCTTCACTTAATCCCGCTCGTCCAAGATTCGCCGGATCTCTAGAGTATCTAAGTAGATACTCCTCTATGTGTATCCACACAGACGAAAGATGGAGAAAACAATTAAAATGTGTGCTAGCACCCTTAGAAGTTTCGGCCAGGGAGGTGAAGGAGAGGGAGAGAGGAAAAACTCTAGAGGAAGAAGAAGAAATGAATGAGAATGAATTCTCACATGTGTAACCCCCAAGTGGCCGGCCACTTTAGGCTTATAAACTCCCATGGAATATCAAGAGTCAAGTCTCTTGATCTCCTCCATGAGGTGGCATTTGGTCAAGTCAAACTTGACCAAATGAAGAAGCCTTGATGATGTGGCATTGGTCAAGTCAAAGTCAAGTCAAAACTTGACTCTTCATCTTCCTACTTAAGTCAAGTCAAACTTGACCACTTCTCTCCCTTGGTTGATCTAATCTAACCATTGGTTCAAGTCAATTTTAATTTAATGAATCTCTATTCATTGAATTAAATTA
>JBBMJZ010400820.1:0-13374 GCA_037833815.1 Zingiber zerumbet
CGAAAAGTCAACCATGTTGTCATTAAGGGTCGGGGCGCTCGGACCCATTCCAGGCGCCCGGAACTCCGTATTTGTCCACTTCGACGTGGATGTTGATCGTTACATCAGGGATAGATTTCTATCCCATTTTAGGTGCCTGAAACACTTCTAGGCACCCCGACCAAGACTATAAATACAACTTTGGTTCAGAAGCTAAAGAATAACAACGCAGAATAGTTGAAACAACACTTGTGCACTTCCCAGTTCTTGTTTAGCTTTGTTTTGTGAGCTTCATTGCTATAAAGAGGCATCTTCGCTTGAAGGAGATTTTTAGCGTGACTCTATTCCTTGGATTAATAATCTCCCAGGTTGTAACTAAGTAAAATCTTCTGTGTCTCTGTCGTTTCAGTTTCCTTATTATTTTATACAAGTGTTCTTTTTTGTTTAAGTTATAAGCCGAGAAATGTCGTTTTATTTTTATTTGTGTAGGGGCTATTCACCCTCCCTCTAGCCGACCGCCAAAGGTCCTAACACAAACCACCAGCGTCGTCTCCATGTCGCTGCCCATCATCATATCATCTTCATAGTAGGACGTTGTTCAGAGGTGATCGATGACACCACCTCCTCTATAAGCAACCAACACCAGCGATGCCTCCTCTACAAGCTACCATCGCTAGCGTTGGCTCCTCCGTAAGCTACCACCGTCGCCGCCGCTCATCCCACCAAATAGGTTGGAGAACAAAACCTTCTCCACAAGCTACCGCCACCACCGCCGTCTCATCCCACCAAGCCACCACCGATGCAAAACGAGTCGTCCCTGCATGCGCCCCTCCCTGCCTCCTCTCCTTCCAAGCCTAACGGCTGCTTTCCCTCCATGCGCAGAACCAGGAGGGTAATCTTGAAAAATTTTGTTAACCTTGAAATGAAGAAAAATCCTATGCTTTCCAAGGTAATTAGATTCCCCCTTTTGTTGATGCTTTAGTGATGTGGCAGGCATCGTTCATTCTTGGGAATCACTGATTACGTAAACCAAACAGGATTTTCGTTGATAACCTTAGATTGATAACTAAGGTTATCAAACATAACCCCCAACCAAATGCACCCTTAGGTTACGTTTGTTTAGGCGTAATGTAATCAAATTTGTAATATAATGTAATATAATTAATATTACATTACTATGTTTGGTAAAAAAAGTTGTATACATATATGTAATCTTTGATTACAAGAGTAATTATATTCTTTTATTTTTATGTTTATTATTTTTTTATAAGTAATGTCATTTATATTATTATAAAAAACTACTTTTGATTAGGGGTAATGTAATCAAGCTTATAATCTAATAAACTTTGTAATGTAATGTAATTTTGATTATATTACTATATTTGGTAATGTAATGTATGTGATCTTTAATTACAAGGGTGATTATATATTTTTATTTGGTGTTTATTATTTTTTATAAGGAATGTAATTCGTATTATTAAAAAATGACAAAAATATCTTGCGACCTCTGCCGGAGGCAACGACCGGTGGCAGTGACCACCGCACCTCTACCAGCGGTGGTGCTGGTAGCGATGTCGGTGACCCGCGACAAGTAGCC
The DNA here is from genome assembly GCA_037833815.1 of Zingiber zerumbet. Lineage (NCBI taxonomy): Eukaryota > Viridiplantae > Streptophyta > Magnoliopsida > Zingiberales > Zingiberaceae > Zingiber > Zingiber zerumbet. The sequence continues at coordinate 1,577 of JBBMJZ010400820.1, forward strand.
AGTGGCGCCCGAAGGAGGGGTAGCTTGCAACAGCGCCTAGAGGTGGCGACCAGCGATGACCTGCGGCCGGTGGTGGCATATGACTGCGCCTAATGGCAGCGGCTGACGGTCAGCAGTCGACAACAACACCTTGAGGCAGCAACCGACGACCAAAAGTGGTGCTTGGAGGCAGTGGCAAAAGTGACATCAGTGATCGATTGATGACCTTGTAATGTAATCGGATTACATGGTGTTGGCCTTGTAATCCATATTACAAAACTTTATTATTTTTTGTAATCTAGATTACATTACATTACATTACAACTTTAAAACTGTGCTAAACAAAGTAATCAATATTGTAATGTAATCTTGATTACATTACAAGGTGGATTACCTCTTACCAAACGTAGCCAAAATGATAAAAATATCTTACGACCTTTGCCAATGACGGTTGGAGGCTGACGATGGCGGCGATGCCCTTGCCGCCGACGGTGGTCACGACAGCGATCGACGGTGGCGAATGGAGGTCGGTGACGGCGACCGATTGGTACAGGAAATGGACTAAGGGTACCTTTAACATATTAAATCTTAGGATTGTAATGTAATCTAGATTATAAAAGTTTATTATCTTTTATAATCTTGATTACATTATATTACAGATTTAAAATTATACTAAACAAAGTAATTAGCCTTGCAATGTAATCCTGATTACATTACAAGGCTGATTACTCCTTACCAAACGCAGCCTTGAAGAAGTAATAAGAGGACAGAAATTTGAATTTCAAATGAGATAAATATTGTAGAGGTCGAATTCTTAATATACATAAGTCCTACTCTAAATTTACACAATAAAAAAATGATAAACCCAATTAACCTCATTAACTATCCCTGGGGTGACCAGCCCGACCCTATGGAAGTTTTCCACCGACCACCAGGGCAAATCGAGAAGCCTAGAAGCCCAACGTCGTTTGGTTGCGCGCCCCATTTGGAGGAAAAATTCTTACAAATACGCTATATAAATCTACTCAATACATGTGGTAAAAGGCGATTTACTCGCTCAACGTCCCACCAACCTATCCCTAAGCCAATATGAAGGAGGTAAATCATGGGTGACTACTAACTATTAGTGCAATGGCCAAGATATGGGGAAGGACATGCTCGGACACACCGTGTTTCGACCCCAAGACCTCATGTGATAACTCCCACATGCCTCAACCACCGTACTGCTCCGAGGAGACATCCGTATATGAACTAGATGAAGGAGGAGAAAGATCGTCTAATTTCTGAATTAGTCGGAGAAAATCCTAACATCTAAATTATATTAAAACAAGAACTTAGACAGTGATATACTACTTAGAAAAAAAATTAAGAAAATAAAGTAAAAACTAGAGAAATCAGAATTTGTAATATCCAAGCCCCTATATATAGACTTCAAATAAGTTCTCATTCAACCTTCATAATCTTTATTTTGTTCTAATTCAATTGGCTATTTTGTTCCACCAATCGATTGATCTTTGTTGAGCAACTACCTTACTAGCTTCTTTATTTGACACTTTATGCCACCACACTACTCTTTGGGCATAGGAAAGATGCTTGTAAAGTATCCTTATAAGAAGCCCTTTTAGTTGTAAAAATAAATAAATAATTTTGTGAAATAGAATTATACTACAAGCTAACTTGAAGTCAAAAGAAAAAGGTATGACTTTGATTGTAGGGAAGAAAAATATATAAAGAAGAGGGAAGAAATCACATCATCTTTAAAATTAGAACATGAAAATGAAAGAAGACTTAAAATGACAGGTAGATCTAAATCAAGTGTTATTTGTTTGGAATGCAACAGGAAACACTATAAAAGAAAAGTGTCAAATAGGTATTTGACAGTGTTTAAGTTAGAACAAATATGTTAACTTTATATAATGTGTTAAATAGGTCAAAATTAATTAAATACTTACTACCAGACGAAGTCTAAGTAGCTTAAGATTGAGTAGCCACTTAATAATTATAAAACTTCAACAGGTGTTGATAATTAAAATGTCTTACAAAACTTGATTGTGGAAGACGTCTAACAAACACGAGGGCACATAGCCAACACGAGTCTTGTGCAAAGAGGAAATATTTGAGAACAATTTGAGTCTTATCCAGTCTGAGGTGAATGGATAAGCGATTCATTATTTCTAAACTAAAATTGGTGGGATGAGGTAAAATTACTTGTGATATATAATCCCGTAAGCACCCAAAATATTTTTTCGATTTTAATTTTTTTGTTATATTTAATACTATAATCTAACCCTCTAAATCCTAAATATAAAAATTTATGAGCATAATTGGAAACTCAAAAAACTAAATAAAGAAAAAACAACGATGTGCCACCCACTGACTTCATGGCTTCCTCTGGTTCATGACAAAACACGTCATGGGTGGGGGTATCCTTCGTAGGTGACTTCACAGAGTCCTTTAGATCATGACAAACATGTTCAATAATAAATTATCTAAAACATAAGCATCATTGTTAAAACATTAAAATTATAATCGAGGTATGATTCATTTCAAATCAAGCTATAAATTTGTTTGGATCATGACAAAACACATATCCTTTATACACGACTGCACTGAATCCTGGCAAAACACCAAAACCACAACGCAAGTATGATTCATTTCAAATCAGGCTATAAATCAAAATAGAGCAATATATTTACAGAAAGAATCCTTTCCAAATACCTATTCTATTATTGTAAAATCATCACCTGCTTGTATAGAGATGATTGGACAACAAAATTAGTGTAATCATTAAAAGAAGCGAAAAAGGAAATTTATTGTTAAAGAAAAATGGTGGTTATTCAATAGAATAGTTGTTCTCCATAGGTTTTGAGGGATATGCTTCACTACATGTTTGGAGAGATGGACTGAAAAAATTGCCTAACCGTAAAATGGAGGAAAAACTCATTGCTTGGTAGCATTGGTTGTGTTCTTGTAGAATAGTCTAACCAAACGTTCAATCATTGCACCACTCCTAGAGAAGTAACCAGTGAAGGTCTGTTGGAAGGAAGGTGGTGGGAAGTCCTCCGCAGGCATGGCAAATGGACGAACCATCTTTTCAAACTTGTCCAATGTCAGGCAAGCACCAGCCTCTTGCAGCCTCTCCGGTGCCATTATGGGCAGTGTGTGCTCTTGAAGAAGTGAAGAAACTTCCTTATCAGAATTCTGCATTGAAATTATGTTGAAAGAATTTGTTATTCATCTATGAACATGTACATTTAATTAATATATGTTGTTTAACCATACAACCTCAAGCACCTCTAAATTTGCACCATGACTGAAACTCATCTCTATCCTAAACCTTTTTGGATCTTCTAAGGGTACCTGCATATTGAAGGGAGAAACACATGAAGGTTGCCCAGTTTCATATTGGTTACAAACATTCAATAATATAAGACAATTTATATAAACTGAACAGAAATTAGAGTGCTAATATAGTAGGCAATCAGAGCAGATAAGAGCATAATTTTCTTTTTAACATGAAAGAAAGCATTTGAATATTACCTTTTCTACTAGGAGAACATATTCAATTCAATATCCTTCTCTCTGAAAAGATGGTTCTTCTATGTTCTCTAGGTTCCCATCAGTATGATCCACATAAATGCTAAGTTACTAATATTTTGTAAAGTTCCTTTCAACAAGGTGTAAAGATAGCAATTAAAAAATCTCTGATCTTCAACTTCATTTCGTTCTTCCCGTTTTCACTCAATAAACGGCATCTCGGTTGTTCAGTCCTAGATAAAAAATTCTTTTGTAATAATTCCTGTCTATTTGTTATAAAAAATTCCATACTCTCTTTGATTGAAGACATTTCCCAACTCCTGCCTCTACAAGTCAAACTTAGAAATGACCTGAAGACCATCAACTGAAAACATAAATTCCAGACAAGGAAACAAAAGAAAAAATTAAAAAAAAAAAAACTATCCCAAGTAGATTATAATCTCAGTGGCTCCTTATAAACCATTATTAGAAGGAAACAGAAAATTGTTCATTCAGTATTATGGTTGTCACCCATGATAGCAGATATAAATTTAAAAAATAAGTGCATCCTAGATTATAAATTCTAAGATTTCTTTCAGTTTCTACTAGGCTACATAATAAGCAAAGCTTAAGTTGTATATGGAAATGTTACAGAAAAGTGCACAAAGTTTAATTGAAATAAATCCATACCTCTGTGTTTTCAAACATCCTTAGGACAATATTACTCATGTAATCAAGCTCTCTAGTCAGAAATAGCTTCTCCAAAGCACTGATGGACACAAGGCTATCCTCTCCATATAGGGACTCATCCAAGTTACAATATCGGAGAACATTCACCAGGGAATGTATATGAGATTCCTGTAATTTGAGAGGTAGAATATGAAAACTGTGGGTAACGAACAAAAATCTACGCGTTAGCAGACATTACAGCATAACATAGACAACAAATCCTGATAAAAATAAGAAAAGCAACCGAACTGAGGATTCTTTGCAATTGATCCAACTAAAAGCCAGGGCATTGATCAATAGATAATTACCTGACCATATTGAACTGGATTTAGCTGAACTCTCCTAAGATTTTATGGTCCTGCTTAAATCTTTGGAGTGTATCTACAAACTACTTTGGCTATATGACTCAAGATTTATGGTCCTATTTAAATCTTTTGAGTATGCCATGCTTGTTTGTTTTAGGGATGATACATAATGCACGGGCCAATTGCTGTGGATATTTGAAGTATCATAGCTAACATTAGGCCTCAAGAGATGAGTGTTCCTCTTAAATTTAATTGGTTAAGACCACTTAACCTAAGCTTGGGTAACCTCAAATCTACTATAACCAAATGCTGAAATCCAACAAGTGAATCATTATTTATAAAGCCTCTGCTTGGGCCCACGAATACAACACCTGCCTAAGTAGAACTTGAAAGGAACCACATGACTATTGCATATCACATATGACTTATTTGGTTCACCTCGATCAATTTAGATGGAACATTACAAATCCTAAGCTACTTTATTTCTAGCTTGTAACTTGCAAATGTCAACTATAATAGTAATTTTATGAGTGATAATCACTTTATATCTTAATTATATGTATGTTATTTATGTTTATGATAGGTTGTTAACTAATATATGTATCACATTTCATTTGGTTTCGCTGTCACTTTGATATATATATATATAATATTTGCATTTTAGTCATTTTTATCGATATAAATACTCTTTACCTATATCTCTGCATAATGCACATGTAATTGCAGTTGGTTGACAAGCTACAATAACTCATCACAAAAAATAACATTAAGAAAAACTCAAATTTTCAAATCACCAAAGAGGAAAATATCATAAATCCTAACCCTTTTATAAACACAAAACAAAATTAAGTCATCAAAAAACCTTAACCTGTCTATAAAAATTATAACAAACTTTTAACAATTCTTAAAAAATTTAAAATTTATATAATTTTTAAACTCTAAAATTTAAAAGAAATTTCTAAACTAATCCCCAATACCAAAACTACATCATTCGAACAATAAGAATTTAACCCAAAGTGAGTTGTCAACATCTTCTTTGGTCATCATCTAAAAGCATAACCAACAATAGAGTCGCTAAGTTTGTTGAACATGGTTTCTTCATTATTATTCTTGGGAGGCCTTTCCATTGAGTGAGAAACTTGTAGATCCTTGTCTGTACTTTGTGCCTTGAGAAAATTTCATTATCACATATTGCTGCAACATTACTCTTAAGTGGCCTGCTTTGAGTGAGTTGTTTGGTTTAGTTTGATGTGCTTGACGTTGGGCTTAAGTTAGATTTATTTGTGATTTTGATGTGTGCATCATGGTGCAAGGACTAGGTAGAGTGCATATGGAACTTGAGAAGCTCGTGACTCGATGTGGTTGAGTTGTTTATGACTTGTAACTAGATACACAAAGATGATTGACATAAGATAGTATGAAACATTTAAGGGATTAAAAATTCATGATAGGATGGAGTCTAGGACTTGGAGCATAGAGTAATTGATGATTCGATGTTTTGACAAAATGTAACAAGGAGAGCTCGTTGATGATTGGTGGAGGATGGCTTGAAGCATCCGAGAAATCTAAAATTCATAAGCAAGGTGTGTTCTAGGTAGCTTGATAGGAAATGGACTCCATAGTTGAATAACGAAGGATGACATACCTAAACAAGCTTGGAGGGCTTAGTACATTGAGGGATTGCGGTCTTGACACAAGGTTAACTCGAGGGCAACATTAAAACATCGACAAAGTTGAAGATCTGAAAGCTATATGAGTCGTAAGAGATTACGACTGAAATCATTGGATTCACACTTGCATGCTGCATCATTGAAGTCATATGTATAACTAGGCAGAAGCTTACACTACCAAGTGACTTGTAGAAAGCCTTTGACCAAAGGGTAATAACTTCCTATTTGAAACCAGCGATTAAGCTCAATCCCAACTTTATGTGGGTTTACAAGGGTGTAAACCAAGTGAAGTCAGCATCTCTGAGCAGATTGAGCCGACTAAAGGTGATTCTTAGTTGACTTAAATATAAGGGTTCAAAGAATATATTATTTTAGTTTGGGCTCCAATCGACTGTCCAACTAGCGATTGGTTGAAATATGATTACTTATACCCAATTAGTTAATCGAAGGTTGTTTTCATTCAACTAAAGGTGAGCAAAAAAAGTTTTTGGAATCTTTTCTATATAAGTGTGGAGGTTGTTCGGCTTGAAAAAGTTGCACAAAAACAAGTGTAATCTTGAGGTGACCTAGTGCTCAAGTTAAACAAAGCTCCAAAGGCTTAAGACTTGAAGAGAAAATTTTCTTATATAAGCTCTTAATTTCTCTTCCCTCTTTGATTACATTGTCAATTGGTATTTAGAGATGAAATCATTTGGTACGAGGTTTTCTGTATCTCTAGTAATAAAGATTTTCTTAGAGGTTTTTTAGGAATGATTCACCTAATGAGGCCATAGAATAGAAGCAAGGTTTCTAAACACATAAAATTCATTATGTTAAAATTGCCTTAGTCTTTATTATTTTAATTCATTCCCATGGCGCATATGACATTGACATGACCAATCAAATCCACACACAAGTACCTTACAATTCCTGACAAGTTCAATTTTTGTGTTTTGCAAAACTTTTTTTAGGTCAATGATAATTCATCCCTCCATCTAGCTCGGAGCCATACATCACAACTATTATATTGTTTAAATTTTCAAATGACCTAGTTATGATATCTAAAAATTTATAGATTTATTTTTGCAAAAGTGCAAATTTAATTATACAAACCCTCGTTCTCCCAAACCTGTTTGTTCTCCAGCTCTCCCTACATACAACACCCACGTCACTACCACCTTCATCGCTGTCATCCATGTTACTACTGCCCATGTTGTCGCTGCCAATTGCGTCACCATTGCTTGCATCAATGATGCTGCTTATTGTGCCACCAGCATTGTTGCTGCCTACAATGCCGTCATCGTCGTTGCCCATGCCCCACCAACAACGAAGGAGGATCTTCCCCTCTTTTATATGAAGTAGGAACCATAGAGCTTTTCCCTCTAGTTCTATAGTTTCGCTACTCATTGGCACTCGAAGCTTCCATTGTATGCAACCAATAACTCCTGCCAATCTTCTTCCCAATGTGCTTATGATTTTGTTAGGAAAACATTAGCTGTAAATTCATGTTTACTTTTATTGCTTAAACATATTCTCCTTTATTATTTGCCTTTTTTCATATTCTTGTTGTTTATCTGTTTTATTTGTTCCTTGTTGTAACTTACTGATTAGATTACTAAGAGATAACTATAAATTATAAGAAAAGTATGGAAATCTAGGGTAGTCCGCTTAAAAGAAGTAGAACTACCATGAGAAACATGATAAATTAAATTATATATATTAAGAATGCTAAACTAATCAAAATAGATAAATCATACAAGAGATCTTCGGCTGTAAGCTCTGAAGGAGTTACTTGATTCCTTAAACTAAATTTACAAATAATGGATGTAACATTCACACCATAAAGCTTCAACTCCATGCTCTGTAAGGGTTGCATGACTACTTATGATAGAATAAGAATCAAATAAATTATTGTAACTGTAAAGCATTGGCTCCGTAGTAGAACAAAAGTTTTCATGAGTCATTTAACACATTTGTATGCTTCGGCCATTTTTCATGAAATGTTTTGGTTTGATTGTGGGTGATTCACCTTTTCTTGTATGAGGTGCATTTCAAGTGGATTGTGGGTCCACCCTATGTATTATATATACATATAAATTATCCTTGTTGTGATGAGTGGTTTGTGTTTTGTTCACTTTTATATAAGATACTTACCAGGTAGATTATGAGTCATTTATTCTCTTTTGTTATTCCACATATGTTGCATTCTCATATTATGTGGATGCAATGCAAGTTGTTCACTGTTACACAAATGCATTATTTAATGGGAGGATTGTGGATTGTTTACCCTCATTATAAATCTATGTTGATTCTTGTACAAAATAAGAGTACAAGATGTGTAACATTGTGACAAAAGAACCATAGGGGAAATGATGAATTATTTAAAGGGAATGAAAGAAGAATTATGAGAATGAGTAATTATGCCATGATACTAAAAGAACATGAAAGCAATTATTTATAGGGATTTATTTTGCCTTTATGATATGATATTACACACATCTTTTTTTACCCCATTTGCACTTATGTGATTACTTTCTCTTTTTCCCTTGACTACCAGATTCACAGGCTTGAGGCGATCTTCGAGGTTAGATAGTATTATAGGATGATCTTGCTTAGATAGATAGAGTTCTATTAATATTCATTCATTTTACATTGATACTTTTATGCATTATGGTTTTTGCTTATTTTCTCATTTGTCTGCATATCACATTATGTCAATCAACATGGGTTTTGGTGATGTCGGTATTATAAGTCAAACATTGTGTCAATAATATTGTTTATATTATTTAATGAATTTTTCAGCAATTATTATTGTTACAGGCTTGTGCATTCTTAATGGTGTCATTCTGTGATCATGATGCAGTGATGGATATTATCATGAGTAAGTTGGCTAGAGATAGAGCACTTGGGTCGTGACAACAATATTCACTTTAGTTGGTATTAGAACAACAACTCTCTATTCAAGGATTACCTTTACAGCAATAACTAGAGCACATTTCACAGCACCAAAGTTTGAGAGAAATGTCAATAATTGGAAGAGAACTGAAGCCTGAACAAAGAGTTTTCTAAACAAAGGGTTTATAGTTGACTCCTATGTCGACTAACCACTCCAGTCGACTAAGGCTCATCACTAGTTAATTAATCTGCTTGGAGATCCTGATTTAGTTGGATTACACTCTTTTAAGCCAACATAAAGCTCGGAATTAAGCTTAATAGATGACCAAAACCTAGTTGCTCCTTGGTTCGAGGTTTTCTACAAGCCACTAGGTAGTCTAAGTTCCTACTAAATTACAAACATCATCTCCCAATGATGTTGCCCAAAAGCGTGGAACTCTAAGATTACATTTCACTTGTTATCCCTTACTGCTTAGTTGCTCCCACTATTCAACCTTTTCGATCCTTTATGTTGCCCTCAAACTTATCATTTGTCATACCCTCAATACTTTAGATGTGCCATGTCTTCGAAGGTTGCTTGGTGTAAACCAAAGTTCAATAGTAGAAAAGTGCAACACTCAACATTGGAAAAATCTCAAAGAAAATGAGACTGTTAGCAAAACAATAACTTTAATAAGCAAATCCTGATCCAATAAAGATAAATAGGTGTTTAGATTCTATCTTCTTGCGCGTAACATAGTGATAGAGGGACTGGGAGATGCCATAGGCTGAGTCCTCAAAACCCCCACTCTTCCAACTCTTTAAACAAGATAATTCTAGGAAAAAAAATATCTAGAATAGGAGTTTAGGTCCAACTAAACGGAAGTTTGTTTCTTCTCCAAAAAAAAGCCCTTTAGTGTCAAAATAAAAATTTACTTAAAAGAAAATTTCAATAGACTTGAAGTTCCTAGACTTATTAACGAATTCTTTCACCTCCCTGGAACTCATTAAATGGTTTACAAACTCATGTTGACCATGACCTAACTGACTTTTCATCTAGACTTATCGTTCTTCCCCGGTGAAGGAAACTCAACTCCATGCAAGTTGATATATTAGCTGTTTGGCACTTTTCAGAATAAATCTACATAAACTCTTCTTCACTTATCCATGATTTTTCCCAGTCAGGTTTCCTATTTCACAAGTGAGAATATGAACAGATCTGATTTTCATCTCTGGCACCTGGATAACTGTTTCAATAATTTCAGTTTCTTTTCTAGGAATTTAGTTTAATATCTCTCTTTGAATATGAAAATCAACTATACTAAATATAAGAGATATGTTTAAGTCTAGAGGAAGCTCCACTTCATAAGCATTTTATTCAAATTTGTGCAGTACTTTGCATGGGCCTATATTCTTGTTTTGTTAAGTCCATCTACAAAATATCCATCGACAAGGTCTGTAATTTGACTCGGAATACATCTACACACTATTTCAAAACAAGTATTTCCCTGTGGTTCTTTTTACAGAACTAAATTCAACATGTGCCAAACTAAGATCCCATTGCTCAATGTTGCCTTTGGAAAGACATCTCAACAAATTGTCCAAACTTCGATTCACCAATTCTGTCCGACCATCTGTTTGTGTATGAAATGCAATCCTGTATTGCAACTTAGTAGTCATTATTTTCACAAAGTCCTCTAGAAATATCTTAGATCTCTTATATCCCAATCAGATGTAATTGTTTTTGATGCTCCATGCAGATAAACCACCTCTCAAAAGAAAAGATTTGCAACATGTGTTGCATCCAAGGCCTCTTTACAAGCAATAAAATGCACCTTTTAGAGAAACAATCAACTACGACCAACATTGAATCCATACCCCTTGCTAGTTTTGAAAAATCTAAAATGAAATCTATAAGAACTTCTGCCCATGGAGATGTGGGCAGTACTTGTAAAGGAGTGTAGAAGCCAAAATCCTTGAACATTCGATATTGTTTCGGTATCGCGCTGATGTTTTGAAGCATAATGTTACTAATGGATTGGCGTTGAAGAAGGAGATAAAGCATAAGGAAAAAGAAATTGTTAGTGTCGAGCATGATTTTAAATCTTGTACCATGCTGAGATAAATGATCAAAACATATCATTCCGTTAAATTACCGAAATTCCGTATCACTCAATACAAACAATGTCTCATTCCTTTTTAAACCTTTAATTTGTCATCAACATCATATATTGGAATTGTTAAGAGAAAAATGTGTATTAGATACCACGGAGTTATTGATTTATATAGAGAATGATATACAAGTGATTTAGTGAATATATCTGTTAGTTGATTATATGAGTTGACAAAACTAGTAGATATTTCTCCTGATATGACTTTCTCTCTAACAAAGTGACACTCAACTTCAATATGCTTTGTCCTCTCATGAAAAACTGGGTTCAAGGCAATATGCATGGCAGCTTGGTTGTCACATATAAGTGACATTTGTGTAACCTCCCCAAACCTGAGTTTCTGAAGCAATCGTTTTAGTCATATAAGCTCTTGACTAGTAATGGTCATAGCCCAATACTTTGCCTCTGCACTGGATCTTGCCACAACATTCTGCTTTTTGTTTTTCCAAGAAACAAGGTTACCTCCAACAAATATACAAAACCCAGAAGTGGACCTTTTATCAGTGGGAGATCCTGCCTAATCTGCATCAGAGTACCCTATGACTCGAGTATGTCCTTTGTCTGCATACAAAAGA
>JBBMJZ010400826.1:0-13373 GCA_037833815.1 Zingiber zerumbet
TGTGAAATACAATGGCGGTTTACCCGCTTTCCTTTCGGTCAGCTGCCCCTCAACCGCGTTAGGGGACTTGTGAAATTTAAGAATGAAGACTCAATTCATGTACCCAAAAACTTTGACCGAACCTGATTTTTTTCAGGCTGCCTACGTACCCCCTTTGGGGATGGGGATCAGGTCAGACGTAGTTCCACCGAAAATAGGGGAGCGGCAAGCCCAAGGAGCGGCGGAAATCTTCGTCCGTAAAGTATCGGTAGAATTCACGGTAGAAGTGGGAATGTCTCCCGTGCAGATTTAATTCCTTTTGGAAGGAATTCAGACTTCCATCCATTAGATTGCGTTGAAACGCGTGTTCTAATGAATTCAAAGGTTCCACTTTATTTTGAATGAAGGCGTAAGCCTCCTGGCGAATATTCTCGTATGGCGATAACTCCATTATACGGCCAATATTCTGCTCACTAATCAAAAGATTGAAGAGCCCATCCTGCACAACAGCCTTTCGCTCCAATACTGTCAGTTCAAAATATTCCATATCATAAATTTTTATAAAATGTGGAACATTGATAGCTTGATCGAAGTGCTGGCGAACAAGTCCTTCGTACTCTCCCGGCTGATTCTGCGGGGGGAGGTTGTAGAAGTACCGGTTCTCCAGATTACGAATTCGCTCGTATATTTCCGCTTCGTTTTCGGCTGCTATGACTCCTCTAAACGTAGCCAGTGATTCACTGCTTGATAAGGACTCCAAAGCCGGAAGACTAGTATCCCCGCCTGAATTTCCACTTTCATTCGATCCGGAAGAAACCTTAAAAATTAAAGTGGATAAGGCTGTCGTCACTCCAAAGAAAGCGAAAATCCTTTCCAAAATGAAGCAGCGAAAGAGGGCACAGAAAAAGAAAATGAGAAGAAGAATTAGCATGTATAGAAAAAAGCTCTTTTTTCCTTTCGCCTTTCCTTTCGTTGAGTAGTTTTGAATTCGATAAAAAACTATAAAAAAGAAAACAAATAAGAAAAAAGAAAGTAAGAAAAAGAAAGTGTTCACAGATTCAGGGGTGGAAAGAAGAGTGGTTTCTGACCGTATACATTTTACAATAGATACTGCCGTAAAAGTCAAACAAATGCGAAAGACTTTGTTGAAAGAATTGCTTATATAAGAACGAAAGGGAGAACGACTATTCATTGGTGCCATACTTATCATCTTGAAGTTAGGAAGACTTTCCTGCCTTATTAGGCGGTTCCGATTCCAGAACTTGATATAGATATTCATCATATACGAATATCTTCTTAATTGATAGAGTCAAGGGGGAAAACCGCTTTACTATATTAACCTCAAACTCCTACTCAGCGCCTCCTGTAGAACCATTTACCGCGTTACTCCTTTAGCAAAATAGGGGGTCATTTAGAATTGAGTGGACCATTTTGAACCTTATCAACATAAAACGAGCATGCTACTAACAAAAAAATTAAGACTGGACCTTGGGGGGACGAGTGCACTTAAGAAGTTTGAGGGGAATTGAACACCTTCATGATGATCAATGACAAGTAAGACCGAAAACTCGCACCTGATTTTCGCGATCTTCCTTAAGCTTCACCCTATTATTTATATATGAATTCTTTATCTGTTGATGTGTGTTCATATGGGCTCGTTTTCTTTTTGGGTTCATTCAAAAGCCCGCTTCTCCCTGTCCGAACTCGGCTCGTTTCCCCTAAAGAAGGTACTAGCTGGTGGAGGATTTTATAAAACGAGCTACAACTGCTCCTAACAAACAATTAAGACGTAGTGGACACAGGACCTAGCTACAACAACAGCAACAGCTTGAATAACTCCCTTGTTGCTGATGCTCTCAGCTCTCAAAAGCCGATCTCGTTATCGCTACGCGTAGGGCCAGTCGTTACCTCAAATGATGGGTTTTGGCCGCTTCGCTTGACCGAGGGCATTTGTGTTAATCAAATTGAGTACTATTGTGTATTGCTTTTTGTGTTAATCAAATTAACTGAGCTATCCAACCTCTTTCCATTTCCTACCACTTTTTAATACCTCTTTGGGAGTCTCTTTCTTTAGGATAGGTGCCATTCACTCTTACCCTTAATATTAGTCAGGCAAGGCGGGAGAATCTTCTTATTATAAGAGCTTTTCCTCTCATTTATCTACTTTCGCGGGTACTCTCCCGAAAGTAGTTCATTCCTAAGTTCAGATCTTTCGTAGTTTTGAATCTATATATAGAATAATATAGTCTAGTCGTAAATTACAGGAGTATAAATGGTATTTCCTTTGGGGCCATGTTAGACAAAATTCTGATGATGGGCGAAAGATCAAAGTACTGCTGATGGGGATTGGGCGGCCCTTGCTTTCATCGAAATCTTCGACTTCGTTCTTTGAGAGAGATTTGAACTCGCTCATCCTTCTCCTCGTCGTGATTCAGGTCTGGTCCTTTATCATCTCTTTCTTTGGTCATTGATTGTCTCAACCCCGACCTACACAAGTGGTGGTTTTCTCACCAAAAGTTCTGTTAGGTTCTTATCTTAGTAGCTGTCGGCGACCTTTTCTTCTTTTACTTCACATAGCTTTTCGTCTCCTTGATAGCTGGAAGTTCTCCAAAAGTATGAAAGGCTGGAGGACTTTGTACCATCCATTCCAGTGTGGTTGAATTCTGTTCAACAGCCCAAGGACTTGGAGCACATCTTTTGTTCTTTCCACTGCTTAAAGTGATTGTTACGACCACGAAGAAAGAACAAATCCCAACTACGGATATATAAGAGCCCAAACTGCTCAGAGCATTCCATCCGGCGTAAGCATCTGGATAATCTGGAATGCGACGTGGCATACCCGAAAGCCCTAAGAAATGCATGGGAAAGAAGGTCAGATTAACCCCGAGAAAAGTGATCCAAAAATGGATTTGGCCTAAAGTTTCAGGGTATGTCCGACCAAAGATTTGACCCACCCAATAGTAAAATCCTGCAAATAAAGCAAAAACGGCTCCCATAGAAAGTACATAATGGAAATGTGCAACCACATAATAAGTATCATGTAGAGCAATGTCTAGCCCAGAATTAGCTAGAACTATTCCAGTGAGCCCTCCTATGGTGAACAAAAAGATGAACCCGATGGCAAATAACATGGGTGTTTTGAATTGTATCGAACCTCCCCACATGGTAGCGATCCAACTAAAGATTTTGATCCCAGTGGGGACAGCTATGATCATGGTAGCTGCGGTGAAGTAGGCACGCGTATCAACGTCTAAGCCCACAGTAAACATATGATGAGCCCAAACAAGAAATCCAAGAAGACCTATACTGATCATGGCATAAACCATGCCTAGATACCCGAAGACCGGTTTTCTCGAAAAGGTCGATACGATATGACTAATAATACCGAATCCAGGCAGAATGAGAATATAAACTTCAGGGTGCTTCTCTCTTCTACTAATATAATATAAGAAGATGAATAGAAGAAAGGTGGACTATATCATCAACTTATTCCATTTGTCTAGGAAAGCTAGCCATGCTTTATGGTGAATACTGTCAGGTTTAAATGCTTTGAGATCGTAAAGACTGTAATATTCCTCAATAAGGAAGAATCGTCGTGATTTATGACTTCGGAAAGTACTTGATTTAAAGTAATCTAGCATCATGATAACATCTTTTCGACTTTGTACAGACCATTGATAGTAACCATTTTGACAACTATCAAAGTAGATATTTCCTCCAAATACTACCTTATAAGACTCTACATCTTGTAGAAGTTTATTAGTTACTCGAATACTTAGTTGAGGTAGTTGATTCTTCATAGCGATACCAATGGTACCATCAGCATCAAAGAATCCTGCAAACCAATTTGATTGAGCATCTAGTGTAATAGGTAGAATTACAGGGATATCCAGTACTTGACAGACACGATGTAGTTGAAGTAGTCGTGCTGAATGTCGAATATGACCATTAATACATTTCATTAGTTTCATCATACCAAGTTTCTTATGTAGTCGATAACGATAAGCTTTAGCACCTGATCGCATTTTAATACTTCCACCAAGCATATGTTGGATATATCGTAGTAGTGGTAGATCTTCAAGTCCCATAGTAATTTCAAGAGAAGTATATCCTTGTTTACTAATTTGAATACTTCCATCACCATCGATAATTCCAGCTAGCCACTCACAGAAGGATTTAGGATAAGTTGTTGCGCATGTAGTCTCTGAGGTTCCTACTAGACTGCTTTTATGTCGTTGGTTACCTGCTGATTGTGTCTTAGATACTCCATTTTGACTAGATCGGGGTTTTACTAGAAAACCACTTATGAACATAGTAGGAGTACCATTAAGCAGACAGTCCCAGCATATAGCGCAATGCGTATTCAGATTTGAATCTGAAAAGGGCCATTTAAAACCGAAGAACCAAAAGAGATGCTGGTATAATATGGGGTCTCCCCCTCCAGCAGGATCAAAAAAGGTTGTATTAAAGTTTCGATCGGTTAATAACATAGTAATTGCCCCAGCCAGTACCGGAAGTGATAATACAAGTAGGAATGCTGTCACTAGAACGGACCACACAAAAAGGGCTAATCTATGCATAGTCATTCCAGGTCCACGCATGTTGAAGATAGTTGTTATTAAATTGATAGAACCTAAAATTGATGAAAGACCTGATAGATGAAGACTAAAAATAGCTAAATCAACTGCTCCTCCAGAATGGCTGGTAATACCACTTAAGGGCGGATAGACCGTCCACCCAGTGCCGGTACCCACTTCTACTAGGGCTGAGCTTAATAGGAGCAAGAGACTTGGTGGCAACAACCAGAATGAGATATTATTTAATCGTGGAAATGCCATGTCAGGTGCACCTATCAGAATTGGAACAAACCAATTACCAAATCCACCTATCATCGCCGGCATAACCATAAAAAAGATCATTAAAAAAGCGTGAGCCGTTAAAAACACATTATAAAGTTGATGATTCCCACCAAGAATTTGATCGCCGGGTCGGGCTAATTCCATACGAATCAGTACTGAGAAGCATGTGCCCATCACTCCAGCAATGGCACCGAAGATTAAATAGAGAGTACCGATATCCTTGTGGTTAGTAGAGAAGAGCCATCGGACTGTCATTAAAGTACTAATGAACTTTCCAGCCTTATCAGAGAGGGGCATCGACCGTGAAAAAGCAAAGCAAAGATTAGTGAATGGGTTTGTTTGAGCAAAAAATCAAAATGATGATTATTTTTTAGCCAAAATGACGAAACTAAACTATTATATTAGAGAGTAAACTATATTTTCTTTTATGAGCTTAATTATTATATTCTTTATAAAATTCTTTCAGGATGGGCGTTCTTAGACAGCTAAACTGCTCGTCGGTCTGCCCGATCCCCTCGCTGTCTTCCATTGCTTGCTTCTCCGGCTAAAGTAGAGTAGCAGCATGCCTTGGATCCGCCAAACTATTCAACTATTATATTCATTCCTCACGTCGATCCGCACTATTCAACTATTATATTCATTCCTCACGTCGATCCGCTTCGCTGTCATAGTGACGGGATATCCAATAAGAAGTAGTGTGGGCTCGCTCCACAGGTACTCGTAACCCTACAGGTCAGAGACAGAACCTTCTTCAATCGACCGACTTGAACTCTTTTTTTGATTATTGCTTGAACTCAAACTATTTATTATAGCGCTTAGCTTATAGCTCACGGGTGCGATGGGAAGCCCTCTAGAACGGACCAGGAACCCCATGATCTAGAACTGCCGTCCGCTGACTTCGGACTCAAGTTGCCGAGTCCTATGCGCTTAGCTCAATAGCTCAACGAAGCACTCTGAAGTCCGCAGTAGAAGGACTGAACACCTCACTCCTAAAAGAAAGAATGAACACGTAAAAGGACTGAGCACCTCACCTCTCCATGAGGAAAGCAAAAAAAGAATGAACACGTAAAAGGACTGAGAATAATGTTACGTAATTAGTGTTAGTGAACCAAGAAATTGAATGGAAAGCAAAAAAGAATGAACACGTCACTCGAATGAACACGTCACTCCTAACTGAATGAACTGCACCTCTCTGCTAGTAAGATCTCCAGTTTCTGTAAGATGTCCAGTTTCTGTAAGATCTACAGCTTCTTTAAAAAGTCCGATACCTACTGGTACGAATTCAAAAGTCCTATACCTACTGGTACGAAGATGATGAGCCGGGCACCCCTCTTCTATCTCTTCTTGCTATAGAACTGAACCTTTGCTGAACACCTCACCTTTCCATGAGAAGACAGACCGATTGAACACCTCTCCATGATAAAAGCAAAAAAGACTGAACACCTCACCTCAACCAAAGAAGACAGACCGATTGATTGCAATTGGAAGAGAAACGAACCGTGGGAAGAGAATAGAACCCATGAGAGCACAGCACGGACAGACTACCCTTTTTTTGTCTTAAAAAGTGAGTTTAGCTAGATTGAACCCCCCCATCAGCAGTATTTTGTGAGTTTAGCTAGATCCCAACCTTTCAAAAGAGACTAGAGTTTAGCTCCAGATGAAGAGACTAGAGTTTAGCTCCAGATACTCGATAGTGCCCTAGGGATCTGTGTGCGCGACTCTTATCTTTGAGTTTGGAGTGCGATGACCTGGAGAGCCTTCCGTCGGGTACCATCCTATAAGCATCCATACCATCCTATAGGCACGCCTTTTCCCCTACGACTCCTAAGCCCCCACATTAAAAGCCCCCAGCTTCTATTCCATTTATTATAAGTCATACACAAAAGCGTGCATTACTAAGCTTGAATGACTAATTAGAATATTCTATAGGGGAAATAGGGATTCTAGTTAAAGTAGTTACCCACCTATCATCGCTAGTGTCCGCTATTCCTAATAGAAGACATATTTATGATTTAAATATGATTTATATAAATGGAAATAATTCATATATAAATACTAAGGGTGAGGGTTATGAAAAGCCTTAGGAATGACGCTGAAATAAGGTGCGAGTTTTCGGCCGTTGACAAAACGCGAAGAGTCGGTCTAGCTAAAGGGAAAACTGCATCCTATGGGCCAGCGTCCTCATTCCGGAGAGATCAAACTCGTGACGAAAGCCGGGACAACCCAAACAGTCATTTGATATTTAAATACTTCACGGGCCTAAAAACCCATCAGCAGTATTTTGCCATATATAGTTAGTTGCAGAGAATGCAACGGGTGAGAACGACGGGGTTAGCTCAGCTGCGGCAAAGAGTTCTGAAGAAAGGAACCCCAGACCTAATTGCATATTGGTATTCTTTCTTGGTTATATTGGTATTCTTTCTTGGTGTAGTCCCCCTTCTCAAAAGATGAATAAAGGATTAGGACAAGGCCCCCGGGGGGAAAGAAGAGTGGGTATGTAGGGCTTCTTTCACTAGAGGGTGGGATCGGATCTGCCATGTGTTCCGCAGAAGGGTTGCTTGACTCGGAGCATACTCTCTTGAATTCTTTTATCGTTCGCACCATTAAAGCAAAAGATCACTTTTATATTTATATAAATTCTTTATCCGAACATCTTGCAAAATATGCTGATGGGTTTTTAGGGGATAGGATACGAGGTGCATTTTCCTAGAATCTCACTTCTCATCCCTACTTATTGAATTAGTTAGGGGTCTTTCTGTGCAAGTCAGCTGAACACCTGATGAGTGGGTAGGTGGCTTAGGTTAAAACTCTCTCTCACGAATCATTTGATCCAAATAATCAAAAAGTGAAAGGAGAGAATGAACCCCGTAAAGTTTTTTTTATATGAAAGCATATGAAAGTTCAAGGAGAGAATTCACGAAATCCAAATCCGAGAGAAACAACTAAAAACAAAAAACAGTTGTTATCACTCTAACAGTAATATCGGATTCTCCCTAAGATGTACGTTCGATCGCGAACTTTCATTATATTCGCTCCTTATGGTCGAGACGTCTAACTCACTCGGAAGTACCCTTTAATATAATAGTAGTGGGTTTCTTTCTTCCGCTAACTTTCATTATCACTCGCTCCTCGGGGTAAGCAGATGCGAAATGCTTCACACATACAACTTATCAAAGTTTCAGTCTTCAGTCTGAAGGAAGTAAGATGTAAGTGAGTTCGCTTCCGCGTCCCGAACTCGAGAATCATAATTTAATAATTGTGCGACATTGAAGTCATTCTTTCGTAGAAATCTGGGAATGTGATTTGTGAGCGTGAGTTCGCAAATGTAATAATTCCGAGAGAAGAGAAAGACGGAGCGAGGATACGACGCGCTCGACCGTGCCGGGAAGAGTGCTTAGAGGGATTAAAGTGCCGGGAGAGAGTGTCTGCTGGGACGAATGCGATCATACGTTAGACGTGGCGACGGGTAAGGACGTGAAGATGTTGATGTCAAGAGGTTTGCTTTATCCATCCTTCAGTTCGGTAGCTATATGGACAGCTGGGATCCCTTTCCCTTCCTGTCCGAACCGAACTCTTTCCCTATAGTACGAGTCTGACTCTTTCTTTCTCTCTCTCCCGATCCCGCAGCAACTTACTTAAAGGGTCTCAGCTTTGGGAAAGACCATGCACTCTACCCATGTGTGTCGAGCTCATCAACTTAACTTACAATCAATAAGTTAAAACAATTTACGAGCCCTTAACAAATACGTCCCTCTCTATCTCCCGTACTATAAAAAAAACGATCCCGCGTCAAATATATTATCATTCGCTCCTCTCCTTAGAACTGTATTGCTTCGCATGTCGCTGCGCTCGTCCCTTCCAAATTTTATTTGATAAAAGCGAATTTAAAGTCACACGTCGCAAAACTATTCTTATAATTAAATGCGTCCAAAATACATATGATGGGTTTTTAGGCACACGTCGCTGTCGCTCGTCCCTAACTTTTAAGTAAAGCGAGCGCGAACTTCACTTTCATTATCATTCGCCCCGGCAATGACTTTAAAGCTTCGCGCGTCATTATCATTCGCTCGTATAACTCACTCGGACTTTAATAAATGAGGGGGTCCAGAACTTAATTAAGTGCACTCGTTCCCTCTCTTATCGAATGAGCAGGCAGGTAAGTACATTAATCTTCCCCCCCTGACGTTGCATGATCCCCCGGTCGATTGAGTCGAAACTTCCCAGATTCCTACATGTACCTAGGTAGCGAGTGATTAAGACAGCCCGAGTTGCGTCAAGAACGTTCTTTATCTTTATTATCCCCGCCTTCTACCGAGATAAGATAGAATCATTACGAAGCGGGTGACCAGCCCACGGATGCTGCGAGCCTCAGACTCATTGGACAGCTAACTCTTTCCTATCACAAGAGGTGCCTAGCCTTCAGCTGCAGATGAAAGGTTGAGTGCCGATGGGCCTGCGAACTCGGATTCAACAGGTGCTACGCCCACTCCTCTTTGTCGTGCCTCAAACAAGAGGTTCGGAACAGCAGCGGAGGACTCGGGAGCTTCAACTACTTAACTTAAGCAACCGGAAGATAAGACACTTTCAAACCTCCCGTAAGAGAAGACACTTGACCCTCGGTCTCCAACTGCTGACTCGTACAGAGCTATATATATACAATTATGCTTCTCTGGTGCCCTCTGTCATCTTTTCACGTCTAACTCACTCGCTCGGAAACCCTCTCTAACAACAATCTCGCACTCTAACAAGAGAAAGAATAGCAGCACAAACAATCTCTATCTCCCTAAATGATATACTTTCTTTCTCCACGTCTACGTCGCTTTGCTCGTTCCTCTTGTTCATTCAATGAGTTCGCCGGCATTAGATTTAGGATTTAGGAAAGGAAGGTGCGTAGCGAAAGGGACGGGATCCAACTTAAGCATAAGACTCTAGAGAGGACTAGAAACTCAAAGCAGTACGCTATCGCTATAGGGACATAAGTCTAAGATGCTTACCCAGGTTCATCGAATCGATGATTGTCCATTCATCTAGATCAATCTAGGCATCAGATTCTATTTCTATCTAAAGGATATTCAATACTTGAACTTAACTTGAACTTTTGTCTGAAGATACTTCATACTTGCTAGTTCCTAACATCTTGAGATGAGATACTTGCCTTGCTTGTTCAAGGTCGGAATTCAAGGGACGAGCAAAGCGACGTGTGACTAAAGGAAGGGTATCCGAAAGGATAGGGCTCGACTCCTAAATTGATTGATTTTGAAAGTCGAGTCAAACTATTGGGAGAGGGACGAGCAAAAGAAGCGACGTGTGACTTAAAATTCGCTTTTATCAAATCAAATTTGGAACGGACGAGTGCACTTAAGAAGTTTGAGGGGGAGAGAAAAAATCAATTATTAAATTCAAATCTTTAGTTTAGTTTGACTCGACTAATTTTTGACTCGACTTTTATAAAGAAAGTTGATATTTGAATGACTCGACTTTTATAAACTATGGAGTATAAATTGCCTTTGGGGCTTATAGACTAGTTATATTTCGCCATTCACGACTACTATAAGTTGCTTGGGCCGAAATTGTTATAATGATAACGACGGCGATACCAATTTCTTGGTACTTGGTATGAGGAGTGGTTATGTAGGTTGACAACTGTTCATAGGTTCTTTCGATCACAAAAGGCCAAATCAAAATGATCATCGATGAACTTCCTATCCAGTCCAGGCATCTCGTCGTAATCCCTAAACTCATGGAGTAGCACGATTAACTGCCTCTGCTGCTCTTCAGAAAGAAGGCTACTAATGAATGTAGGCTGTGATTCTGTCCCCTCTCCTAGAGAAGAGTCTAGGAATGGATCCTGCACTTCAGCCTTATTTACATCTTCTTAGGTGCTGGTGGTCAAACAACTTGGCCTGTAGAGTAAGCCTATGGCTCTCATCTTCAAACACACAGTCAGCCATGCTTTCTTTTCCAGAGTATATTAATAATTCTTTGCAGGGGCCTTCAACCTCTTCGTAAAAGGCTTAATCTTTCTCTCGTCATCTGCTTCTGGGCGAGAAAGTGAGATGACTTACGGCCTATTCCAGTCTCTATCCTTTCTGTGTCAATCTCGGGTGGGGCTGGCTCTGCTTGGTCTCCGTCTCCTTGCAGAATCTGGCTGCAGTCCCATCCACCACAAACAAAGCTAACCGCTCCGTGGGGGTAGTAGTATTGCCCACGGGTAAAGACACTTTAATTCTTTCCTTTGAGCTAGGCCTCCATCAGTGACTGAGACTGAAGAGGGTGTTCAGACTTGGATAAGATTATTACCATGTGGCAGGATGTTCACCTCGGCTCCATTGTCCACCAAGACTCAACTCTGGATACCGGTTTTTCCCATCAATGTGAAGATATACAAAGGCCTCAAATGCTTGGTCATCTCCTCTGGTGGCTTCTCGAAGATTACCTTACTGGCTCTAGATTCTCAGGCTCTTCTCTTGTGAACGACTGCTAGTCTGAGTGCTACTTCCCTGCACATTAACTCGAAGGAGTTGCCTCTATTCGATGCACAGGAAGATTAGAGATATTGCCCACGTGCGGGCTTGCCTTCTCGCCTACTCCTGCCTCGCCACGTTCAAGCAGCTAAGAAGTCAAATAAGGACTGAGAAAGTAGATGATGATTATCGGAATCAAATTAGGCTATTCGGAAACAGTCCATTCCTCGTATTTATAGTCAAAGAGAAGTCGAGAATATAAGCCCACGGGCAGATCTTGAGTAGTTTTTCATAGCCATTAACGGATTAAGCTGGAGTGAATGGCTATGAAAAACGTAGAAAGATCTTGTTGCTGCGGTGCGACAGCGACGTGGAGAAGAGGCAGGAAGATCCAAAGAAGCGATTCGTTAAAGAAGAGTGTTCCTAGCGTCTTTCGCAGTCTGTTATTAGAAGAAGGAAGGGTACGGTGGCAGACTATTCTGCCAGGATGCAGAGAATCTAGCGTTGAGGAAGAGGAGGCATGCATCGTATAATAAGATGGCATCGAAAGTAAAGATATCAATGCACACAAGAGAATCGCTTGGGAAAGAGGGGAAGTTCAAGCCCTCAGCGTAACTGTCAAAGTGTCTCATATTGTTAGTCGAGCACAAAGTGCCTTTAAGTCTGCTTGGATAGAACTCAAATCACTTAAAGCATTCACTCAACCGCGTCGTTATCACTCGCCCCTCTTTCTCCGTACGAGGGGGATCAAGAGAGAGCAGTCTCGTACCCGGAGAAGAGCTGGTGCCTCCTCTCTTTGGCTTATATCCATAGTCTGACCCGACCTCCTCGGAGACGCTTTGAATGATTAAAACGAGCTTTTCACTCGAAAAAGAAGGTACGAGCATCGCGACGTTGAGACGGGTTGCATGCATCCTCTACTATGAAAGCTTACCTGGAATAAGGAAGAAAACCCTGATCATCCGCTTTAGCATAATAATTAATAAAGCATTTTTTAACTCGTTTAAGGAATTGATTGATCGAGTCAAATCAATGGGGTCTCCGGTAAGCCCCTTCGGGCCCTTTCACTTTCCCCCGTCGATACCTCGGGCCTCTTCCAATTGAAAAGAATAGCCATAGCTTAGTGCCCGTAAACACATCCATCGGTTTTCATCTTCCCCGGCACTGTTTTCAAGTCCAGTCTCACAAGTACCAGAGCTATATATCCCTTAATCCAGTATTAGGTCACGGATACAGCCCGAAGGAGACAGAAAGAGACTCCCTTGAAAGAAGTACGATCAGCCTCCTTACCAAGTCAAGCCCTCTGTAGGATTTCGATAGATTCAAATCAACATGGAGACTACAAGCCAGAATCGCTACTTAGTAGGAGGCCCTCTCTCTATTCAATAGGTGGAGTCGTGTCAATGCATCCCACCGTGCTTTATTGTTCGCCGATGAAAGAGAGAGATGAAGCGGGGGGAAAGGAATGTTTGGGAAGGAGAGTTGGGAATCAACGGCTAAGAGGAATGGGTAGTCTTTGCTATGCCAATGTCACTACTCTTTCTGCTGTGCCAGCTAAGGAAGAAGGGAAAGAAAGTCAGTCCCGAAAGTAGGAAGTAGATTCTTTCTTTAATTGAGAATGTCGAGGGCATATAGATCGAAATCAAGTTAGGGCATCTGACGATGGCTCGGTTTTAAAGTCAAGTAAGGGACGAGCAAAGCGACGTGTGACTAAAGGATGGGCAGGGCCGTCAATATTTCAAGATCTTCTCCGTACACCATGTTATTTACGACCTGTTGCTGCTTTTCTTTCGTAGTTTCTGTTTTGAATCGCTACCCAAACAAGCAAAATAAGCTTAATCCGTTAATGGCTTTGGGCCATGAACTCTTGTTGCTGAGGGAATTGAGAACACTTCTTCATAATACTTGTAACTTCAGACTTGAACTTCATTTTGATATTTCATTTCTATATTTAATACTTGACTTGAACTTTACATTTCCTAACGGAATTCAAGGGACGAGCAAAGCGACGTGTGACTAAAGGAAGGGTATCCGAAAGGATAGGGCTCGACTCCTAAATTGATTGATTAGA
>JBBMJZ010400834.1:0-13373 GCA_037833815.1 Zingiber zerumbet
GATAGAACTTGCAAAAAAAAAAAAAAAAAAAAAAAAAAAGGCAAAAATGAGAAACACACCTCTATGTTCAGAATTTTTTTATATAAAAAATTCTATGTTTATTCACATCCATGGCTGTTTTGAAATATCAGCTGGCATTTAATTTATTTTACGCGTCTCAAAAACTATTATTAGTAAATATCTAGAGAAAAGGGACTACCATTATATCGGTTTAGGGTTCAAATTTCAAATCCATTTGACGCTGAAATATCGCTTTTCCGCCAACGTGCGATTGGAAAGACTGAAGAGAGATCGAGACAGGGAAAGCGGCGGCGATGAGCAGTCCAGCGACGGCGTCGTCTAGGACACAGTCGGCGGTCTCCTCCACTCGATATCGCTGGGATGCCCGCAGCCTAGGCGACAGCAGCTATTTCCCCGGCTGCCGGAAGGACGCCAACTGCCACTGCGAGATCTGCCTCGCCAGCATCCACGCAACCCGCGATCTCCTCCCCTCCGCCGCTTCCTGCCTCCACCAGTCCTCCCTCACCAGGCTGTCCGCCGTACGGCCTAAGAAGGAGGCTCCGGCGCCTGTGCCTTTCGGCGACGAAAGCCCTCCCGCCACTCCCGAGTCGCCCGATTCCACCGTGACCCCTCCTCCCACGCCGCCAATCCAATATCCGGTTAAATCTAGATCAGTGAAGGAGAAATCCGTCAAGAAGCAGCGATATTGGCCACTTTTCCTTTCCCTGGTTAGGATTCTTGTCTGGCTGCTCTTGCTGTTGGCGGCGGACTCAGGCTTTTCAGCAGTACTGTCGAAAGACTTCGGCCCTAAATTGACGCCGGAAGTGATTTCCAGACTCGGCGAGGAATCTCGACTACTCGGAGACGATCTGGAGGGGATGTTGAAGCTGTTGCAGCAAAGGCTGGAAGATTTGCTCGATAGAAAGGTTGCAAATTGCAGTTCAATTGATTCCAACTGGGAAATGAATCAGGTTTTCCTCTCCTTCCTGGACGACTATCTTACATCTCACCCCAAAACTATACTCCACCGCGGATCATTTTTGTTGCAGGGCGACCAATTCTTGTTCCAGTGGAGGTGCGTTCTGCACAAATCGATAGCAGAGAGAGTGGTCATTTGGGGAAGTCCCCTGAAGACGACAGGTCTGCTCGCCACTGGTTCTCCTCCCCCATGGATGATGGTTTTATCCGGCAAGATCAAAGAGGTAATACATCTCAACCTTCAAAATATCCTCTCTTTTTTCCCCTCTTCAATAACGACTAATTCTCAATCTCTAATCTCAGTGGTCAGATGTGAACCTGCAATCCACAACCAGAACTAGCAATGGCAGTTCATGGACGTACGAGAGGTGGAGCTCCGCCGCGTTGCATCTTGACGGCGAGACTTGGGTGTTGGAGTACAAACAAAGTGCTCTGTTTCAGGGGCGAGGATTTATTCCGGTCGCGTGGGAGGCACTGAGGCTGAAGACAACACTGAAATGGCGAGTCTTCCTGAGGCGATGCTGCTTTCGCCAAGAGCAACAAGTAGCATTTCCGACCTAATGCTGTCTGTCTTCATCAACTTCGTAGTTAGTGACTTTAATTGATATGTCAAATGTAGCTCTGACGGTAGCCTGATTAGCAAATATTTGAATTTTTATGGGGCGCTTCGATACCACTGCAACAGTTTAAGGGGCCATTTTAAAAAGATTTGAATTTGACAGAAAAGAAACGCTTCAATTACAGAATGATTGAAACGATTCATTCATCTCATACATTCAACATATCTAACTTGATCAAGCTATTCAACATTGCACTGTTAGTAATATTCAAATTATACACTACGAGACCTGCAGATACAAGAGATGACGATATTAACTAAGTTCTATACAAGGATTTGTTTAAAATCCAAGTGCTTCCAAAAGTTAATTAAGCCAAGCTCAGAAGCATTATCCACAACAAACTATCGACTTCAAAAGCAAATACCATTAACAGAAACATTTCTTCATCCACTATCACCAATTACTGGGCTTCCGTGTCGATCTCCAACAGGCACAGCCCTGCAATGAAAATGTCCTTAGAAGATTGCCTGGAATATGAAACAAAGACAGTACTTAAAACCAATATGCAATTAAAGCCTGGTTTACCTTGGCCTGGTTGAGGAATACGCCTCCTTATAAGCATACTGCCACAGCTTAATCATCTAGTGACTGGAAAACATAGCTTACTAAGATGTAGGAACTGAAGATGGCACACCCAAATGCGACGAACTAGAGAGAACAGGGAACAACTACAACCTATATGCACCAAGATAGACAAACAAAGAGAGATTTATGAAGTCCATTACACCTCACACTTCTTCCTACAAAAAATATACAGGAAGAAAGGGCAAGGTTAAATCTAATTGACTTCTAAAGATCAAACTTAGTTAAAGGACTGATAGCTATGAAGAAAGGAGGGACTATCACAAACAAACAGACAAAGCAAAAGGAAGAGATGGAGATGCTTATAAATTCATAGGACCAGTTGCCAAGAGATCTTGCTCTACAACATTTGAACAAAAGTCACATCCTTGACTAAGCTCAGCTGATGATGCAGCAGTTTATTCCAAGATGGCTTCTACTTATGCATAATAAACATTGTTGGTAATCAACACATAAGGACTTTGAACAATGAACAACAACTAAACTATTGTCATTAACCATCTTCCTCAAATTACACCATCCGATGTTATTATGAAAAGTAGGACCTTACTTCTTCTACCTGATTGCTTTTACTAAGACTTTCCCTTTTAAACAAAACACACGTATTTTCAAGCAACTACCCACATAAGTACTCTAACGAACGTGCTTAAAGAGGAACTCCCTCAACCGTCTGCAATATCCAACTGGAGAATCCGTCTCAAATTCTCCGTAGCAATGGTAGTGTTAAATAGGAAGTTACCGGCAGATGACGGGGACTCTCTAGTAGGAGAAGATGGTGCAGATTTCGAGAGAGAGTGAAGCACAACATCAGATTTCGGAATTTGAAGTTCTAGAGAAACACTACGCTTTTGGCGAAGGGAAAATGTAGGGATAGGTAAAGAGCTGGGAGGAGGTGAAATTGAGTAGGCAGGACCTGCCCACCGTTCAGAGTAAAATGTCTTTTCACTAAAGGCGTCTCCTTTTGGAGAAGGCGGGGTGTTCAGTGAAATGGTTTTCCTCTTCCTTCTTTGTTTTTGCTGTTGGTCCGTGTAATAGCTGGGAGATTTTGGCTCAACATGGCCATAGCAATAGCTCAATCGAGAGCAGGATGAGGGCATAACTCTAGCAGCAGACTCAAATGTGCGGCAGCTAAACCCTCCAAAGTCTCTCGAAGGCTGTGATTTGCCTCTGCTGTAATATTTACTCCGATGCGGTCCAACCACAAATACAGTTTCCATCCCCAAAGGTCGAATTTTATCGTCGAAACTGCGCACCTTCTGATTCATAGTAAAACATTCGAATATCAGAAGATTTGCAGAACTGCGAGGATATAGGTAAATCGTCCCAGAATGAAAAGGTCTAAAGCCCTGAATTTGATCCATACCTGAAAAAGATCGAGTCTTCTACGCCAAAAGTAACCACTTGCGCATTCGACAAACAAGTCGATTTGACTTCGGCAGATCCAAATGCAACTCAAATCGGAAACCAGGAACTCCAAAGGAAGCCTTTCCGCACCCTAATCAACCGACTACAGAAAAAGGCAAATCCCTAACCCCAGACGGAAGCACAGAAAAGACATCGAAGAAGCACGAGACACAGTACACAACTCACCGATTTATCCTGATAAGCAGACGGCCCTTCACATATCGAAATCCGCAGAAAGACACGAATCGGACAGGACTGCCGGAGGGGTATCGTATATCCAGCACAGATCTTAGTGGGAGCGTCCTAAGTGATCGAAAAACCCACTGGAACGAGAAGAACGGTGAGCCGAAGAGGTCCAGGAAGCACAAAGAGGAACTCACAATCACAGATCAGAGATCTGGATCAGCTCAGCTCGGAGTTCGAATTCGCTACGCTTCCGTCGGAAAGCTTTCACGGACGTGAAACTACACACAAAGCTGGATTTAAAATCTCAGCAAGTCCAGGCGAAGTCGCACGGATTCATGCATTTGGAAGCCAGAAAGCGATAACAGATTGCGCGTCTAGCAGACACGCATAGGAAGTTTTACGCGATAAACAATCGTGACAGTTCACGAGTTAGGCCCCTCATCATCCACCGGACACGAGTAAAGCAGTTGCTTTATTCGGACATAAAGTAGAAAAATAAAGGTCCTGAAAAAAAAAACGTACAGAAAAGTAAGTAAATCATTACACTCCAAATATTCCATATATATTTTGAAAAAGTGGCTTTTAAGCGGGGCCCATTCCATTGACGTGGAACCAACGCACAAAACCTTTGTCTGTGATTACTTGGAAGGAGAGAATTGAGACGAAGGAAAGAGGAGGAGAGGGTGGAAAGATTGAACGGAAAGTCAAAGGAATATGAATCACCATTTTTGGATTCGGATTTAATACGGTTTTACGTGTTGATAGATTTACGATCCGAATTGTCACCGTTGCTTTAACGCCTTTTCCGCTTTGTATTCTTCCACAATCCTCATCTGAAACCCTAATCCTATCCTCCCCCTTCTCCCCGTCTACCGCCAACCGATTCCAGGCGACATATCCACCCGCCGCGTTCGGTTCGTTATCGGATTCGCCTCTCGAAGGATCAATTTAGAGCCTCGTTGCCGATCGATTTGGGGATTCGCGATCGATTTCTTTGTCGGGATTTTGGCTCGATCCGATCCAGGAAGCCTCCTGCCGTGCCGAGATTTTGGATTGTTGGTGCTGGGCAAGCGATGGGGCTACACCTTCGCGTAGCTTGTTTACTTGCTGCGACAAGTGGAAGTTGCATCTTCCAAGTAGTGGTCTAGGAGATCTTCTGCGGACAGTTGATTTTTCTGTTTACACCGTCCTGCTCATCCGATTGAAGAAAAAAAGAGATATTTGGGGCATATTTCTCACCTTTGTCAGTTTTAGTTGATATTATGTCAAATACATATCGTCTTCCGCAGAGAGTCGTTACAAAGAAAGCAAATCGATTGTCTTACTGTACACAAGTTTATGATTAGTTTACGATTCATTTTTTCTGCAAGTTTTTTTTTTTTTTTTGGTTTTTTTTTTTGCATATCCTTATTGAGATTCGACTAGAGAAAAGAACATAGAGAGAGAGAGAGAGCAAAAAAAAATAATGGCTGTGTATTATAAGTTCAAAAGTGCGAAAGCTTTTGACTCAATTCCTATTGAAGGGCAATTTATATCTGTTGCCAATTTGAAAGAAAGAATTTTTGAAACCAAACTGTATGGAAAGGGCAACGATTTTGACCTCATGATCTCCAATGCGCAGAGTAATGAAGGTTGGTTTTTTTCCCTGGAGTAGATATCAAATCCAATTTCCTAATTAGAAGACAGTAGTTTAGAAATGGCCATATTTCTTGGTTTTGGGAACAATGTAGTTTAGGCGATGAGGGTGACTGGTATCAGCCCAGTTATGCTCAGCATACATGATAAATTTCTTGGATTGTTTTTTATAGGTATGCTATGCGGAAGTTGAGATCTTTCCTTTAGAACTTATGGAGTCTTTGTTGCTCTATTTTTTTTGGTTTCAGAATACGTAGATGAAGGAGCAATGATACCCAAAAATACATCAGTTTTGATTCGTCGGGTCCCAGGGCGACCACGGAAGTCTATTGTTACTGAAAGAGTCGAGTACTATCTTGGACCCTAAATTCTCAAACCTATTTCTCTTAGTAGTATCAGTTAGCTATGTAGATTTCTTGGTTAACAATTGTGAGATGACAGTAGTTACTTTGAAATTTCAAGTTTTCTATACACTAAGGTTTTCGGCAATAATCTTTTATGTATATTTGATTTATCATAAATATATATTAATCTGCAGGCTGAATGTTGTGGAGAGTAAGGTAGAAGAGCTTCCACCGCCAGCCAGCTTGCTAGTTGGGGATTCATCTATTAACAAATATGTAAGCATAATATTTCCTTGATGGACATGGCACCCCTAACTTAGTGAACCAATTGCACTATCATTCAGCATGACATGGATGACAATAGATTGGAGTTTTGCAGCCTGAAGAATATGAATGGGATGAGTTTGGGAATGATCTTTATGCCATTCCTGAAACAAATCATTCACAAACGAGTAATTTTGTGGTTAATGTTCCTCCTGGAAACAAAGTTGATGAGGAAAGCAAGATTAAGGCTTTGATTGATACACCTGCTCTTGACTGGAATCAGTGAGTTATATTTGTATGGATCTTTCATTTGTCTTTTTTCTCTTGTAGCTAATGTTTTAGACATAGAATAGTAAGGTTTGTTTGTTCTTATCAGTCAATTTGTTTTCATAACTTGGTATTCTAATTGAGTGAGTACTTTTGTTTAGTCAGACACAAGATGCCTATGGTGCTGGAAGAGGTTATGGAAGAGGCAGGGGGATGGGTGGCCGTGGTTTTGGTAGTTATTGCTTGTCATTTCCTCTTGTGATTGCATTTAAACTCAAAATTGAGATTCCTCTTCTCCTGCATAGACACTGTTTTGCAATAGAGAGGATCTTCAATTTGTCATGTTGTATTCTAAATAATGGATTTAAATATCAAATGACTTTTGTGATGAAATCTTTTTTGTTTGAAAAATGAAGGGCGTGGTATGCTTGAACGGAGGACACCCCCAGCAGGGTATGTGTGTCATAGATGCAAAGTGCCCGGTACAACACTTTTTTTATAAAACTTTGATATTATCTGAAAATTAACCAAATTGAAATTAAATTGGTGGCATTTATGTGTAGGGCATTTTATTCAGCATTGTCCTACGAATGGAGACCCTAACTATGATATTAAAAGAGCGAAACCTCCAACTGGAATTCCAAAATCAATGTTGATGGCAACTTCTGATGGATCCTATGCTTTGCCAAGTGGTGCAGTTGCTGTTTTAAAGCCAAATGAGTAAGCTAGTTTTAGTCCACATTATCTTGCGCACTATTTGTAGTTTGACTGAATTCATTGTAAAACTCATGATCTTCTTTATCATATAGAGCTGCATTTGAGAAAGAAGTTGAGGGTTTACCGACTACTCGTCCTGTTTGTGATCTTCCTCCTCAGTTGCATTGTCCACTGTGCAAAGAGGTAATGAAAGATGCAGTGTTAACTAGCAAGTGTTGTTTTAGCAGTTTCTGCGATAAATGTAAGTCACATGGTTCCTTCATGTTTATTTTCTTGTGTGCTACCTTTCAGTATATTCATGTATCATTAAGTTTATTTGCTTTTACTATCAGGCATTAGAGACTATATTATGTCAAAATTGATGTGCTTCTGTGGAGCTACTGATATACTCGCAGACGACCTCCTTCCTAATAAAACATTTAGAGAAGCTATTAGTAGGATAATGGAATCAACAACCGCTAGCACAGAGAATGCTGGAAGCATTGGTCAGGTCCCAGGTAGTAAGGATTAACAAAGTTTGGTCACACACTAATTTGTTATTTGGTCAAGAGTAATTTACAACAACTGCATTCCCAGGCACGGAATTAGGTCACCCAGTTCATCCAAAAGCTTCATCTTATACTCTTTCTGCTGCTTCCAAAGACATGCCCAAGCATTCTGCTACAAACCAATCTGACAACATGATCAATGGGGAAGTTGCTAGTGAAATAAAAACAGGGAACAGCGAGTTGAATCCTGCAGATAAACAAGCTGCTGTGAATGTGAATGTATCTGAAGCAGCACCCGAATCTCTTAGCAAGGGGCCAAGATCACCTGAATGTGCTTCAGTGGTGCGTGATATTGTCCAAGAAAAGCAGCTTGCCGGAGAACAAGGTAAGAAGATGTGTACATTCTACTCTTTTTCCTCCTTTCTTTCAGTTTTTTAAACTTATCCTTTCTGCAGGAAAGAAAAAGAAAAAGAAGAAACCTGGAATTCCTATCACTGGTTCGTTCCCATCAATTTTGTCAGATGTTTTATGTTCTGTTCACTTACTAATTGCAATTACTTTATGAGGGAATGACTTGAATATAGTGCAGTTTTGAAAATTAGATTACTTTTTTGTATTTGTTTAACTAGCAACGCCCTACTTATTTTTTGATACGTATGGTTGCTTTTTTTTTCCCCTGGATTGCAGCTGCTGATATGCAATGCCAAGACTTCGGGACTGGAAATTTTGGCATGTCTTTGGCAGCTTCAGGTTACAATCCTTACTGGGCAGGTGGGATGCCGTTAGGAGTTGATCCCTCGTACATGGCACCTTATGGTGGTCCAATGCCGTTCATGGGCTATGCACCTGGTCCCTTCGAAGTCCCATTCGCAGGTGGAATGTTTCCACAAGATCCATTTGCAGCACAGCCATTCATGATGCCACCCGTTCCAAGGTGTGCCATTGATAATCAGAAACTAGATGTAATGGTTACTGACATTCATCTGCTTTGGTGCAACAAGCGATGATGGATGCTTTTTGTTTTAAATTTCAATTTACTTTTTATATGAGTTCATCCTGTTTTCCTGTGGTTCTATAATGGAACTAGTTAGTTGATAGAATCACATATTGGGTTGTCTCTAGTGTTTATTAGCAACATAGTGCTGCATGTTTTGAGAAAAGGCACCACTTTATAGGAACATATCTGAGTTAGGCATGACTAGCATGGTTGGCATGGGTCAAGCGCCGCGCCCTCCTCCAGGCATGCGTAGGGAAGAGACCACCGACACTAAGAAAGCTGATACGAGGCACAAGCGGGAAATGGACCAAATTAGCGGAAGGTAACTGCCACTTCCTAAGATCTACTATCACTCGATAACTTTTTCATCCACAGCATTCTTTTTGTTCATAGAGTTTGAATTCACTCATTTCTGATTGTGTAAGGTCCTCTCCTTCCGCCAGACGCAGGGACATGGAACATCCGAGAAATAAGGAGCTGAGCAGCAGTGTAAATCATGTTTCGTCGATCAAACCAAAGCCCGTATGTTTCTTTTTGTCAATATATATTTATGCTCAGTTATGTTGTGTTAGTTCTATCGCCATAGCTGCCTTAAACCCAAATAAAGACCATGTTAGTTTCAGGAGCTGGACGGTGTACCGAGATTCTTATTATGTATTTGTTCGACCATTTAAATTGGGTTCGAAAACTGGATTATATTTAAAAACTGGATTTGAGTTTGTTGTTTGGATTCCTATAAGCAAGAAAATAAAAAGAATCACGAGCAACGTGATTGATCTGTGAATGTGGTTAAGCATCACGATCAATTTCTGTGGTCATTGGGCCACATGTCAACGTTGCTATTGGGCCTTAAAGGGCCGCGGTTTAAGCCCATTAGGTCGAGGCCCATCTGTTAGAATTGTAATTTCCTTGCTGTTTTTGTGCTGACTCGTGTGTGATTTTCATTGCAGAAACCGATGGGCGTCCCTGAACGAGACCGGTTCGAGAAGTCATCCTATGCGGACCGGTACGGCCCGGTTCGGGAGCGCGAACCCACCACTTGGAAAAGGAAACTCTCCGACCACGACGAGGAACCTTCGGGCACCGAGGCGGAGAGGAAGCAGAAATCCAGCGTTTTCTCCCGCATCCGCCTCTCCAATGGCGGCGAGAAGAGGAACGGGATGAAAGAGCAGCCGGCGAGCCACAAGGTGGAGGGCGGGGGGAGGGCGAGGAGGGGGAGCAGAGGATGCGACGGCGTGTCGAGGGAGGATGACTACCACCTCAAGCGGAGGCCTGCGGCGTCGTCGTCATCGTCGAGGGGGAGGGATGATGAGGAGTACCGCCACAGGCGACCGGCGAGCAAGCGGAGAGGGGAGAAATAGTCAGCGAGAGGCGCCGGCGACTGTGCGTCTGGAATTTAGAAAGCATTCGTCGTGTAATTGGTTTGTTAGAGAAAGCGGACGTCGCAGAAAAATATATTTCTTATCTCACAATTAAAAACAGAAAAATAATCCACTCTCTTGGTAATAAATGAAATAAATAGAAAAAAAATCCGTAATTATTTTCTAAGGAGATTGTCAACTTTTTTTTCTCAAAATAAATTAAGCATTCATTCGATGCGTGATGGTCGTGGGGTCGGCGGGGCACCGACCACCGGAGGCTAGTGGAGCACGTGGGCGTCGTCGATGAAGCGGCTGCCGAAAGCCTCGGCGGGACCCATCGCCAGCCACCGCCCGCGAAGAAAAAGGATGTCCATGGTTAAAGCCGGGGGTGGGGACATACACGCAAACTCATATTTGAACTTTTTCAAAAATACTCTCTAAACTTTAAAAATATCAAAACGTCTTTTGCGGTTGAAATTGGTAAAGGCTGCATATTTGGGGGAGGGGGGATGAAATCCATTTCCGTATGAAGAGTATATCCGACACATCACCCTGCCGAATCCAAGGCCCCAGTGCTCTGCCATGTCATCTGCTGACTTGGATCTGCTGACAGTGACAGGCTGGCTTTTCCACCGTCTCGGGCCGACTTTTTTTTTTTTTTCTTTCTTTCTTTCCCTTCTCTTTCGGAGCTCCTCCAACCACATCACTGCCCCACCACCTTCTTCATTCCCTCTCCCGTCGCCTTTACATTTCTTTAATCTTTTTCCTCTCCAATCTCTTCTTTTCTTCCTTGGCTTTCCTTTCCTTTGCTTCGCCTTCTCTCGAGTCTTCTTCCTCGATTGAATGATCGATCGTCGGCGGCGGCTCAAGGCAGAAACAGAGCATCATGGTGAGTTCTGTCCGATCATTATCAGATCACGCGTCTCCCTGGATTCACTTGCCGAATTAATCTTTGATTCCGGGAGCGCAGGGGACGCCGGTGAACATCATCGTGGGGTCGCACGTGTGGGTGGAGGATCCCGAGGCGGCATGGATCGACGGCCAAGTCACGGCCATCAAAGGCGGCGCCGCCACTATACTCACCACCATCGGCAAGACCGTATGTCATACTCACTGCCAGTAGCTTAGTTTCCTGTTAATTTTTTTTGCTGAATAAAAAAGCCAACAGATTGATTAATTTGTGCTATGCAATCCAAACAATTTTGAATTATAGATGAACTCGAAAGCAGAGTTCACGCCCAAATTGTTGGAACTGAGTTCTGTTACTGAAGAAGAATCCAACAAAAAACTAGTATGGAGCTTAGTATCTTTCAAGATCTCACAAAGTTGTTCAAAATTTGATGTTTCTCAAATCTCATAATTAACCATAATAAGAAACTTTTAGTGTTCCTCTGTTACTAGCTCAAAAGTACATACTTAGTCGATACCATGCAGGTTGTGGCGAATCTGTCGAGTATATACCCCAAAGACACAGAAGCTCCTGCAGCTGGAGTGGATGACATGACCAAATTGGCGTATCTCCATGAGCCAGGAGTTCTACAGAACCTCTCTTCCCGCTATGCACTAAATGAGATTTATGTACGTTCCATCTTACAAAATCCATCTGAAAACAGCATTCTCAGAAGCTTAAACAGAGGATAACTTCATTTGACAGACCTACACTGGGAATATATTGATCGCTGTGAATCCATTTCAAAGGCTTCCGCATTTGTATGATGTGCATATGATGGAACAGTACAAGGGGGCTGCTTTCGGCGAGCTGAATCCTCATCTATTCGCAGTGGCGGATGATTGCTACAGGTAGGCTGCATAAAATTCAGATGTTAGTTCGATGATTCAATGGAAATGTAGCAATAAAAACAAAATGGCTGCTAAGTTTGGGATTGTAATGGCAACAGGGCAATTATAAATGACCATGGAAGCCAGTCGATCTTGGTTAGTGGCGAGAGTGGAGCTGGTAAAACTGAGACGACGAAGATGCTCATGAGATATCTAGCTTTCATGGGAGGCAGATCAGGCACCGAGGGAAGAACAGTAGAGCAACAGGTCTTGGAGGTACAAAATGCTTACCTCTAGCATTTATAATAGAGATTATTATGAGCTTAATCCCTACTTGAAGAGGATAATGCACTATCGTTTGCAGTCCAATCCGGTGCTCGAAGCATTTGGCAATTCAAAAACAGTGAAAAATAACAACTCAAGGTGATCAGTAAACAGATGCTTTAAAAATTCCCTATTTACAAACAAGTAGTTGTGTTAGCATAGCTCTAAATCTAATATCAAGAAATATCTTACATATCCAGTCGTTTTGGAAAGTTTGTGGAAATCCAATTTGACAAATTCGGGAAGATCTCAGGAGCTGCAGTTCGCACATACCTTCTTGAACGCTCACGGGTATGCCAAGTATCTGATCCAGAAAGAAACTACCATTGTTTCTATATGCTCTGTTCTGCACCCCCAGAGGTACTTCGCCAACTCCAATCTTTTAACAGAGAAATTCTTACACAAAAGGTTTATCATTTGCTATGAATATTGTTACTCATTCTTGTTTTAGGAAGCAAAGAAGTTTAAGGTTGCAGATCCAAGAACATTCCATTATCTAAACCAAACAAATTGTTTCGAAGTAGCAAACATGGACGATGCCAGGGAATACTTAGAAACTAGAAAAGCCATGGATATTGTCGGAATCAATCAGGAAGATCAGGTTTTAACATCTCGCATGCATATTTGTACTTAGAAAAAAGTATATATATGGCATCTGAATCAACAGGGAATGGTATCATGTGCAGGATGCGATATTTCGAGTAGTAGCTGCAATTCTTCACTTGGGGAACATAAATTTTGCCAAAGGGACTGAAATTGATTCCTCAAAGTTGAGAGATGAGAAATCACTCTACCATCTTAAAACAGCTGCAGAGTTACTAATGTGCGAAACAAGAATCTTGTGCACATAATCATCTAAGTTATGCTCTCATTGTTTAAATTTCTACATGCTAAAAAC
The DNA here is from genome assembly GCA_037833815.1 of Zingiber zerumbet. Taxonomy (NCBI): domain Eukaryota; kingdom Viridiplantae; phylum Streptophyta; class Magnoliopsida; order Zingiberales; family Zingiberaceae; genus Zingiber; species Zingiber zerumbet. The sequence goes on from JBBMJZ010400834.1 coordinate 12,845, forward strand.
ACCTGTGCTCTCAGGGCTGATGAAAAAGCACTCCAAGATTCCCTTTGCCAGCGTGTGATTGTTACACCAGATGGCAAAATCACAAAGCTTCTTGATCCAGAGTCAGCTGCACTAAGCCGTGACGCTTTAGCTAAAACAGTATACTCAAGATTGTTTGACTGGTAAGATTATTTGAGCATGATTGATCTCAGTTATCTAACTTGGTATATTTGATGAACAATCTTGTCAATCTTCAGCAGACATGTTTATCCAATCTTAAACAAAACCCTTCAATCCTTAGTAGTTTCAGATAGTTAATGTTGATGCAAATTTTGTGAAAGCATTTTCAAAATATCATGGCAGGATAGTAGACACAATCAACACCTCAATTGGACAGGATCCAGATGCAAAAGAAATTATTGGGGTACTCGATATATATGGATTTGAGAGCTTCAAGATAAACAGGTATACATTTTTGGAAAATGCAAGCACATTTCTAGGATTTTACTGACAAAAAGTTCAATGCTGGCAGTTTTGAGCAATTGTGTAT
>JBBMJZ010400856.1:0-29554 GCA_037833815.1 Zingiber zerumbet
ACAAACGGAAGACTACAAAACTCACGCCCTAGACTAGTCATGTCCAAGTGCCCTGGATGGATTCTAGTCGCTTGGACTCCAGGTGCCCTGGATGGATTCTAGGAGCCTAGACCAGAACTGATCAAGTTAGGATAAGGCGTGTGATGACTTCGGATCAGATAACACCTTAATTCAGGTGCCTCTATCACATCCAAGCGCTTGAAAGACCTTTATAAAGGTGACCTCGAGCAGAGCCTTAAAAACAACAATTTCGATCATTTGTTCATATCTGCAATCAGATGAATGTGCTAGGAAGCTCTGTGATCCATAAGGTCTTGGGGTCGAAACTCGGTGTGACCGAGCATGACCTCCTCCATGTCTTGGCCATTTGCACTAATGGCTAGTAGCCACCCGTGATTTACCTCCTTCGTGTTGGCCTAGGGATGGGTTGGCAGGGGCGCTGGGGGCGAGTGAATCGTCTTTTTTTGCCACATAGGAAGCTCTGCGACCGAGGAAGCTCTAGGAAAAGTGCCCTACGCTCAAGAATTCCGGATCAACCGCTTCATTCTGTTTGTGTTTATTTTACAAGTTGTACTTATTTCTTATATTCTTTTAGGCTTGTATTTGATAAACTGTAAGACGAATTTCTCTACCTCCAGAAAGCTTCCGAAAAGGAGACTACTAGTGGACTCGCGCTTGAGTGTGTAGGCTTTGGACGTACTAACGCAGGGGAGGTTGAGAACCAAGTAAAAACCATCTACGTCTTTTTATGTTTATTTATTATTATTCTGATATACTAACAACAACTTTGATTCATTTTGCAACAAATGATAGGGTGGGTCCTCCTGCTATGGTAGCGGAATTCTTTGATAAGGTAGCACTGCAATCTCTTTTGTTTGTTGATTAATCTGGGAGAGTAAGCATGCGATATTTACTTTCATCTGTGATGTGTGACCTTTTGTAGCTTTCACTTCATCCTGATTCTTCTAATCATGATAAGTAAGAAGTTCCCAGATTGACAATATCAAATCCTTTTCATCTTCATTCAGAGGTGTGATGGATTATTTTACTTTCTTCTTTTCTTCTCTTTTTTTTTTTTTTTTTTTTTGCATGAGTCATAGCCAACTTCACTTATTATTTTACTCTCTTCAGGAGAGAGGACTTGAAAAAGAAAAGTAACTTGCAAAACAGCTTCTACAGAAAGAACTTGAAGAGGAGAAAGCTAGAATTCCAAAGGCAAATCCTTACCCTTATACCACAGATTTTCCAGTGGTATGAAGCAGCGCACCACCATTCATTCCAAATGATGCAAAATTCGACTACTTCCATCTAAGTTAGCCAAAACAAATTTCTCAGCGGTCCCTAAAAAGAGTGTTTATTTGACACAGTGATCAGTTGCCACTTCCAGGAAGGGGGAGAAGGCCTCTCACTGAAGTCCAAGAGTTTGCCTGGAATGTGGATCACAGAGCTATTCAGAGAACAGAGTTTCATAAAATGGCAAGCAAAGCTTTGCCCAAAACGAATTGCCATTTTATGTTAAGATTTTTAAAACCTATCTAAAATTTCAATATCTACTGCAGTTTACTGTTCCCTAGATACGATCCTGGATTCCTACTACAGTTCCAATCGTTTCATTTAAACGAGGGCTTACCCCAAATAGTGTAACTCATGGCAGTGGTTTCTTGTTGTTGTTAGTCCAAAATATCAATAATCTACAGCATGATGTTGTATCCAAATGAAATAATAGCATTTGTTCATATCTTGCCCAGATCAAGGAGAAAGAATGACCCATAAGAGACTTGGAGAGAAGCAGGAATTCGCCAAGATGGCAAGTCACATGAATTCATGCCACTGGTGCCACATGCCAGACCACTCCTAAGTTTTGAAAATCCATTCATCCCCCAAAAGTGAGCAGCAAGGAAATTAAACATGTTTCTTTCAGAAGCCACCCATGTATATTTACAAAATTGGTGTTACTTTCTACTCCTAACTAAATTTGCTCTAACGTGTGTAGATCTATAAAGTAAGCAACAAAGCCAAAGTCACCAGATTTGAGGGTGGACCAAAGAATAGAGAGGTGGCAGATATTTCATATGACATGATTCTGTTGTTTGATGCAGTTGTTCAAGACTTGCTTGAACTACCATACTATGTTACTAACGCTGACCTTTAGAATGATATTCACTATTGATTGATTGGTACATATATTTGACAATTGGTTCCAATTAGAATCATGCTTCTGGGTCTTTTCCTAGTTTCGACCAGTCATCTAGATAATTTTAAAATATTTGAATGCGAAATTTTTCATTTCACTCTGGAGTTTTTTTCTCTTTTGTTGAATGTTGAAAACAATTTTCAAATACGTTTTGGCTGCCTATTATTACCCTCTAATTTCCAGCAGTTGCTCGAAAAGGAATATTCTTCTAATATATAGACATAAATAAGGAACAACTAATGGACGTAGAACATTCTAACTCCATAGTTTATCATCGACATGATTGAATTTGTGATCAAGATGGCAAGATAATAATTAGGAGACAATTATACAATTAAAGAATAAACTCTATTCCAAATAATTTAAAAAACTTAACAGATTAATGGATGTAATTATAATAAAATTAGAGGCATAGTTTAATAATAATGGTCAGTGAAACTTGATAATTAAAAGAGAAACTAAAAAAAAGAAAGAGAAACAATTAGTATAGTTTAAAATATTGCGGTTGACCTCTTATTGATTGTGGTTGGTCTTTCTTGTGAGCTTTAGCCATTTCAATACTGCCACTTGTCCTTTTCCCATTAAATGTATTGGTAAAATTACCCTCTTTGACTTCCAATAGATACTGACCTGAAGGAAAAACCTTCAGATATACTGTTTACTGTCTTCTGTTATTTTTAATAAATATTCAGATAAAGCAAGCTAAAATATAACGTAACATTACCTTTCAAGTCTTGAACAGAAGACTTTGACCATGTTCGGTCTACATGTCCTTGTATGCCTGATTTACAAGTTTTGGAAGAAGCTCGAAGCTCTCCCACAAACCATTTCTTTTTGCTGGATTAAATCAGGTGCATAGTTAGTGACTCAAGAAAAAAAAAAAATCTATAGATAGATTGACTTGACTTTGGTGTAGTCCATCGACAAGAGATCCCTAAGGCATTGCCATGAACTTTCCTCCTTTTTGTTTCCGTGTGTATTGGATCAAGCATTTCCCAATCAAGGAGCAAAGGTTCCTATTTGACAAAAAATGCAACTATGACATTATGCAATTTTCTTTTAAAGATTTATAGGCAAGCATCTTAGTGACTGAAGTACCCTCTTTCTCTCTTGGAAATAGGCTCTCTCCACTCTCCAGGAAGGAGAACCAAAGGTATGCCCTTATGCTTTTTGGATAACTGTATAAAGAAATTGAATATAAACATACATTTCTCAATTGCTTTAGATGTTGTTGCCTCTACTTTGTTCAGATAAATCCATGAAGAACATTGGTAGCCTAAACTGGTGTTACTGCCTTGAGTAGTCATCAAACAGTTTTCTCAATTCATGTCTGAATGTTGCCGTTAAAAAACTCAAAAACTTCTCTTCTTGTATGCTATAATATGGCTGAATTGTTTTTGGAATTTGGGAACTGACTTATGTTGCATTAATGGAACATGACTGATGGAATCAACCTATTTCATGATCATATAGATACTTCAATTATTATCAAGTATATCAGAAACAACCTACTGTTTATGTAAGCAATTAGCATATTGCTTCAAGTTGGCTGTATATTTTGGGAAAGGAGAATGGTTGAACTATAACTCTTAAGCCTCTCTGTTCTCTGGTCATATTCTAACTTGATTTGTGGTTCTAACTGGTTCTATGACTGATAAATCTATGTTTAATGGACATAAAACTGCCTTAAGCTAATTGTCAAAAAGAAATTCAGTTTTCCCGAGTTACTGACTGTCTTTATATTAACATGTACTGCAGAATAGTTAGCAACAACTTTCTGTCAATATGATTCTGCACAAAGCAAGGATGTTACCTGTTATCTTCTTGGCAATAGTTGTGCCATTGGCAACCTCGCTCTCCTTCAACTTCCCTAGCTTCGATCCGGCCTCACAGTCCAAGATCACATTTGAAGGCGATGCGGACATTACTAGCTCTGCCATAATGCTCACCAAAGATGGTATAAATTTGGCTAGCACTAGTAGAGCAACCTATAACGATCCACTCCTCCTTTGGAACAACAAAACGAAAGAACTCACTAACTTCACCACACAATTCTCCTTCATCATCAACTCCAACGCGACAAACCATGCTGATGGCTTTGCCTTCTTCCTAGCACCATACCCTGCCAAGCTTCCCTTATATTCTCAAGGTGGCTACCTTGGCCTCTATTCCAACTCCACAATCTTCGTCAATTCAACCAGTAGCGCAGTGGCAGTGGAGTTTGACACCTTCAGCAACTATGAATGGGATCCAGAAGGCGAACATCTTGGCATTGACATAAACTCGATCACTTCTTCAAATTATGTTCGTTGGAACAGCAGCATCAGGGAACACAGAGTTGGTAATGCACGGGTGGACTATGATTCCATCACCCACAACTTGAGCGTCTTCCTGACCTATCCAGAGACGAATCAATCGCCAAGCGCCAATTACAGCATAAGCTACATTGTTGATCTGAGAGAGGCCCTCCCAGAGCATGTAGCAGTTGGGTTCTCCGCTGCCACTGGTAACTACACTGAGATGCATAGCATTATGTCATGGTCCTTCAACTCGACTCTGCAGCCAAAGAAGAACAAACACATGGTTGTGATCATCATAGTTTCTGCCATTGGAGTGGTCTTGGTGATTGTATTATGCTCGATATGCTTGATTTGTTGCAAGAACAGGAGGAAGAAGAATATCGTGAAGGAGCCCATGGACTGTGATGAGGATATAGATCGAGTTTGAGAGCCAGCGAGGGCCGAAGAGGTTCACTTTCCAGGAATTTGTATGTTTGTGTCCTGAACAAAAAGTACCACCATATATTTCTGCTGCTGATATCAATAATAAGTTTCAAGCAGGGACAAGAGAGTTCAATTTTGCATTTTAAGACTCACAAAACCCCTTTGTCTACAGTATAGTGAGAGTTATATATTTTATTTTCAACCTTTTTTTTTGTTGACTAATAAGCTGTTTTTGAGTGTAGGTTTAATCAAGTAACTTAAGTTTTGTCTTCGTATAATTCTGGCAAATTTCAAGAGGTTCCAGACAACAGTTTTGAGTAAACACAGGGATTTGATTCATTTCTAACTTTTGCAGCTCTCCTGCTTGCTAATTTTCTCATAACCAAATCAAAGTAAAATTATAATAGGAAATTTAACAAAGGTCATTTTATGCACAAGGTCCGACAAAAAATGGAAATAAAATACAAGAGACTTATGGTGGTTGCTTTGATAATTAAGAACACATATGTCCTTGTTGTCTGATTTGCAAGTCTTGCATGAAGTTCTCCCACAAACCATTTCTTTTTGTTGGACTAAATCAGGTGAATAGCTATTGACTCAAGGAAAAATAAACTCGATAGATAGATTGACTTGACTTTGGTGTAGTCCATCGACAACAACTTACATTTAATGGCCTCAGATATGTTTATGGTTGATATCAGGGATATCAGTTATTTAATTGTCGAGAACATATGCAAGGCACTGCCATGAACTTTCCTCCTCTCTGTTTTCTAGTGTATTTTATGAAGCGTTTCCCAATCAAGGAGCAGAGGTTCCTATTCGACAAAGAATGGTTAGCATGATTGAAAGAAAATATTTTGAAAATACGCATTACATGCACAAAAATTGTACTCGTGAAACATACTCCTAAAAGAAGTCACAAGACCTGTCATTTTCTGAAGGTCTATTCTTTCAGTAGTTTGACTATCGAAATAAGTCTTTTAAGTTTTGGAACCAGCTTCCTTGCAGTATGCAACTAGCCTTGTTGCTCAAGATAGCAAAAGCAATCCATAAACTGTTAAATAATATAACCAGTGAAAAATAAATACCCTCTTTCTCTCTTGGATGTAGGCTCTCTCTCCAGGAAGGAGAATCAAGGTATGTCCTCAAGCTTTATGGATAACTATATCAAGAAATTGAATATAAACATAAAATTCTCAACTGCTCTAGATGTTGTTGCCCCTACTTTGTTCAGATAAACACATGAAGAACACCGGTAGCCAAAACTAGTGTTACTGCCTTAAGTAATCGGCAAGCAGTTATTCTTGCCTTTTGTGTTAGTTTACCCCAGCAAATTCTTGTCTGAATGTTGCTATTAAGAAACTCATTAACTTCCCTTGTTGTATGATATAAGATGGTTGAATTGTTTTTGGAATTTGGGCTTCAAGTTGGCTGTATATGTTGGGAAAGGAGAATGGTTGAACTGTAACTCATAAGCCTCTCTGTTCTGTGGTCATTTTCTAGCTTGATTTGTGGTTCTTTGTTCTTTTGAGGTAATTACCCTTTTCTTTTCCTTAGCTTTCTTTCCGAAGAGAGCTGAAACAATTTAGTGAAGCCCACCCATTTCCTTGTTCACCTCACTGAATCATGACTGATAAATCTATGTTTTATGGACATAAAACCGCCTTAAGCTATTCACCAAAAAGAAATTCAGTTGCCCCGTGTTACTGATTGCCATTTTATTAACTTCTACAGCAGAATAATTAGCAACTACTCTGTCAAATTTCAGCTATGATTCTGCACAAAGCAAGAATTTTACCTATTCTCTTCTTGGAAATAGTTATGCCATTAGCAACGTCGCTCTCCTTCAACTTCCCTAGTTTCGATCCAGCCACACAGTCCAAGATCAAATTGGAAGGTGATGCGGACATTACTAACTCCATCATAATGCTCACCAGGTATGGTGACAGTTTGGCTACTAGTAGAGCAACCTATAAGGACTCACTCCTCCTCTGGAACAACAAGACCAAAGAACTCACTGGCTTCACCACACAATTCTCCTTCATCATCAACGCCAATGCAACGAACCATGCTGATGGCTTTGCCTTCTTCCATACCCTGCCAAGATTCCCTTATATTCACAAGGTGGCTACCTTGGCCTTTATCCCAACGCCACAATCCTCAATTCAATTAGTAGAGCAGTGGCAGTGGAGTTTGACACATTCAGCAACTGTGAATGGGATCCGGAAGGCGAACATCTCGGCATTGACATAAACTCGATCAGTTCTTCAAAGTATGTTCGCTGGAACAGCAACATCAGGGAAACAGAGTTGGTAATGCACAGGTGGATTATGACTCCATCACCCACAACTTGAGTCTCTTCCTGACCTATCCAGAGACAAATCAATCACCAAGCACCAAATACAGCATAAGCTACATTGTTGATCTGAGAGAGGCCCTCCCGGAGCATGTAGTAGTTGGGTTCTCCGTTGCCACTGGTAACTACACTGAGATGCATAGCATTATATCTTGGTCCTTCAACTCGACCCTGCAACCAGAGAAGAACAAACAAATGGACATGGTTATGATCTTCATAGGTTCTACCATTGGAGTGATCTCGGCTGTTCTATTATGGTGGACATGCTTGATTTGCAGCAAGAACCAGAGGAAGATTTGATTTGCAGCAAGAATAGGAGGAAGAAGAATAGCGTAGAGGAGCACATGGACTGCGATATATGAGGATATACTTCAAGTTTGAGAGCAATGAGGACCGAAGAGATTCACTTTCCGGGAATTGTCATTTGCAACAAGGACTTATCAGAAGAGAAGAAGCTTGGAGAGAGAGGCTTCATTCCTTTTATTTCTGCTTGTAATTTAAATCTGTGTGCTTGTAATTTGTGTCCTGAACAAATAGTACCGCCATTTATTTCTGCTGCTGAGATGAGTAATAAGTTTCACGCAGGGACAAGAGAGTTGGGATCTCTATCCAAATGGATCAATTTTGCATGTTAAGACTCCAAAAACAAAGAGAACAAAATTTAGATTAAGGAGTCAGGCTTTATTTAAGGTACATAACATACATGATTTACCTCACAAGCAAACAGCCACCCAAAATGATGTGTTTTCAATGAGCAACTGCAATTGAACACAAAGACATAATTCAACAATAATTAAATTAATTTAGACTAGCAGATTCAATTAACAACTTATGCAAACAAGGCCTATTTTAAGTACAAAGTCCGAGAAAAAAAAACAGGAGAAATAAAATACAAGAGACTTATGGTCATTGCCTTGATAATTAAAGCAGAACTTTAAAGAAAAACAAGAGAAACAATTAGTATGATTTAGATCCATAAAACCATTAAATAAGTGAAAGTCTTAAAAAAGCTTGGGGTCACAAACCATAAACAAGTGACGTTGCTGAACATGTAGAAATATTTTCAGAGAAACACTATGAATAACTTATTTATTTTCAATTATGAAACTGATCCTTTTTTTATTATTTGCTTAACAAATCTATGGTTACATGGTATGCAGGAGAAATTGATAATAGTGTTCAGCCTAATTATATCTCAAATTGATAACATGAAAAGAATATCATTTACGTGTACTTAAATTAACATTTATGCATATTTGTATCATACTAACATACAAATTTATCTTATATTCTCGTCCATATCTTTATACATAAATATTCCAATCTTTATTCTAAATCGTAGAAACTTTCCAACAGTTAGCACGTGGTCCTAGAGTTGGTATTGTTTTGACCTCATGCAGTTGGTGTCTCTGTCTGGAGTTAACCCTTCCTCTATGGTTACATGTCCTTTTCCCCCATTGGATGCAGTGGGTAAAATTATGCTCATTAACTTCCAAAGAGAGAATCCCCTGAAAGAAACCTTCAGAGAAAAGTCTATTCAGATAATATGTAAGACACTGCTATGAACTTTCCTTCTTTTTGTTTCCATGTGTATTGCATCAAACATTTCCCAATCAAGGAACAAAGGTTCCTATTTGACAAAGAATCGTTAGCATAATTAAAGATAACATTTTGAAAATATGCATTTGATGCAGAAAAATTGTGCTCAAGAAACAGCAAAAGTCTACCCAAGACCTAGACCTAGACCTGTAATATTTTGAAAATATGCATTAGATGCAGAAAAATTGTGGTCAAGAAATACTAGAAGTCAACAGAAGACCTATCTTTTTCTCAAGGGTTATTCTTTCAGTAGCTTGCCTATTGAAACAATGGAAGTCCTTTAACTTTTGTTCCACATAAGACGAGCTTCGTTGTAGTGTGCAAATGGACCTTGCTGCTCAGAATAGCAAAAGCAAATCCATGAACTGTTGTATATAATATAATATAATATAACCACAGCCAATAAATCAAGTTCAAGTGATTCAATCAATACTTTGGTCCATAATAAAAATCCTGTGGAAACCATGAAAGCCTTTTACAAAATTTGTATAACTTAGGTCTTTATTATTATTTTTAATTTTTTTACATTTTATAATATTTTTAAATGTATACTTAAAAAAAAAAAAAAAAGAGTATATTTTTATTATTATTATTTTTAAAATTTATAACTCATGTAGTTGTAATGGTTTGTAACTATTTATGATTGAATTTATATCCTCTTGCTCTCTATATTTTAAAAAAAATATATAATTTTATAATTCATTTTTAAAAATTTATAGCCCGTATAATATTAGTGGGCGTATAATACATTTTTGCAATTGAAGTGCTCTCTCTCTCTCTTTCCCTCGCTCTCCCTCTACGAAGGAGAATCAAAGGTATGTCCTCATATGCTTTTTAGATACCTAGATCAAGAGATACTGTAGATGCTGTTGTAACCTTACTGGTGTTACTGCCTTAAGTAGTCATCAAACAGTTGTTCTTGCCTTTTGTGTTAGTTTACACCTGCAAATTCTTGTCTGAATACTGCAATTAAAAACTCAGTAACTTCTCTTATTGTATACTGTAAGATAGCTGAATTGTGTTGGGGATATGGCAACTGTGGGGAATTTAGAGGTGAAGCTCATTCCCTTATGTTGCATTAATGGAACATGACTGATAAAATCACCCTATTTTATGGCCATCTACATTCTTAAATTATTATCAGGTATCTCAGAAACAACTTAGTGTTTGTGTAAGCAATTAGCATATTGCTTCAAGATGGTTGTGCATGTTGGGGAAAGGAGAACCATGGTATATAAGCAATTATGATTGCTTTAACATGGCTGAACTATATGACTCATAAACCTCCCAATTCTGTGGTCATGTTCTAGCTTGATTTGTGGTTCTTGGTTCTTGTCTAAATGTCATTAACCTTTTCTTTACCTTAGCTTTCTTTCCAAAGAAATTGGGAGCTGAAACAATTTAGTGAAGTCCACCCATTTCCTTATGCACCTCACTAAATCATGACTGATAAATCTCTGTTTTATGGAGATAAAGCTGCATTAAGCTAATCACCAAAAAGAGATTCAATTTTGCCGTGTTACTGATTGTCTTTATATTAACTTGTACAGCAGAATAGTTAGCAACTACTTTCTGTCAAATTTCAGCTATGATTCTGCACAAAGCAAGGATTTTACCTGTTCTCTTCTTGGCAATAGTTATGCCATCAGCAACCTCGCTCTACTTCAACTTCTCTAGCTTCGATCCGGCCTACTCACAGTCCAAGATCAAGTTGGAAGGCATGGCAGACTTTGCTGACTCTTCCATAATGCTCACCAGCTATAGTGAAAGTTTGGCAGACTCTAGTAGAGCAACCTATATCGACCCACTCCGGCTTTGGAACAACAAAACGAACGAACTCACTAACTTCACCACACAATTCTCCTTCATCATCAATTCCAATGCGACGAATCATGCTGATGGCTTTGCCTTCTTCCTTGCACCATACCCTGCCAAGCTTCCCTTATATTCTCAAGGTGGCTACCTTGGCCTCTATTCCAACACCACAATCCAGAATCTAACCAGTAGTGCAGTGGCAGTGGAGTTTGACACCTTCAGCAACTATGAGTGGGATCCAGAAGGCGAGCATCTCGGCATTGACATAAACTCGATCAATTCTTCAAAGTGTGTTAATTGGAGCAGCAGTATCAAGGAACACAGAGTTGGTACTGCACGGGTGGATTATGACTCCATCACCCACAACTTGAGCCTCTTCCTGACCTATCCAGAGACGAATCAATCGCCAAGCGCCAATTACAGCATAAGCTACACTGTTAATCTGAGAGAGGTCCTCCCGGAGCATGTAGCAGTTGGGTTCTCCGCTGCCACTGGTAACTTCACTGAGATGCATAGCGTTATATCATGGTCCTTCAACTCGACTCTGCAGCCAGATCAGAAGAACAAACACATGGTTGTAATCATCATAGGTTCTGCCATTGGAGTGGTCTTGGTGGTTGCATTATGCTCGATATGCTTGATTTGCATCAAGAACAACAGGAGGAAGAAGAATGACTTAGAGGAGGAGCACATGGACTGGGATGAGGAGATCGATCACGAGTTTGAGAGCCAACGAGGACCGAAGAGGTTCTCTTTCAGGGAATTGTCACTCGCAACAGAGAACTTCTCAGAAGAGAAGAAGCTCGGAGAGGGCGGCTTCGGGTCGGTCTATAAAGGATGGCTGAGTGTCTTAAATCTCGCCGTGGCCATCAAGAGGATTTCCAAGGGTTCGAAACAGGGGAGGAAGGAGTACATCTCAGAGGTCAATATCATCAGCCGACTGAGACACCGGAACTTGGTGCAGCTCATCGGGTGGTGCCACATCAAAACCGAGTTCTTGCTGGTGTACGAGTTCATGACCAATGGGAGCCTCGACTATTACCTCTACAGCACAGCGAAGTTCTTACAGTGGCCGGCGCGGCACAGGATCGCGGTGGGTCTGGCGTCGTCTCTCCTCTACCTGCTCGAGGAATGGGAGCAGTGCGTGGTGCACCGCGACATCAAACCGAGCAACGTGATGCTCGACTCGGCGTTCAACGCCAAGCTCGGCGATTTCGGGCTCGCGAGGCTCGTCGACCACGACGGCGACCTGCAAACCACCGATCTGGCCGGTACGACGGGGTACATGGCGCCGGAGTGCTTCTACACCGGCAAGGCGAGTAAGCAATCGGACATATACAGCTTCGGCATTGTGGCGCTGGAGATCGCGTGCGGAAGGCGGACGATCGAGCCGATGGAGCCGCAGAGCAAGATGAGATTGGTGGATTGGGTTTGGGATCTCTACGGGAAGGGGAAGATCTTGGAGGCGGTGGATGCGAGACTGGATGGGGACTTCGATACGAGGCAGATCGAGAGCTTGATGGTGGTGGGACTGTGGTGCGCCCACCCGGACTCATCGCTTCGGCCATCCATCAAGCAGGTGATCGGTGCACTGAGCTTCGAGGCGCCATTGCCGGTGCTTCCGCCCAAGAAGCCGGTGCCGAGGTACTTCGCGCCGGAGGTTGATCCATACGCCACAGGGAAGATTTCTTCGGTGGCGAATTCGCCGCCGTCCGGCGATTTCAATCACTCGTTCGAGTTGAGTTGTCGCTAGACTCGCTTTCGAGAAGCCGCATTTCTGAAACGTAGAAGGACGGAAGGCGTTATTACATAAAGTTTAGGGGTGTACTGTAAAAAAGAAGTTTTACTTAATTTCTCTTTTTTAATAATTCGATTATTGATATAAAGACGGTAATTGCTGTAATAATCATTAATATATATGTATAAAAGTATCTACTTTTCTTTCATAAAAATTACCTTCGAAGTTTTAAATTCCTTGACAAATTGAAAAATACATTTCAAAAAGATAAAACTAAATAATTTTGATAATTTTGTGAAACTAAATCAACATTATCAAATCTACACCAAGACACCATTTTTTTAGTTTAATTATTAAATAGGTCTCTTATTTAACTTGAAACCCGGCAAATGCGCAAAATTGTAAATATAATTTTTTGTATATATTCATTTTAATTTTTAACTATATAAAAATGTGATTTTTTTAAAAAACCAATAATATTATTAGTTACTAAAATTTATTTTTTAAAAAATAATTTTTCCGTTTTGCAATTTTTATACGATATAATAATATTTTTTAGAATCTAAAGCCGGATCTCGGAAACGGATCCTCGGATCGCGTCCAAATGGCGGCGACGGCTCGCACGGTCCTCGATCGTCTCATCCAGCACGCCGTCCGCCCCAAACGCGCCTCCCCCGCCGCCACTTCCGCCTCCACCATCATCCGCCATCTCGACTCCGGCGACCTCCGGAAGGCCATCGCAACCCTCTCCTCTTCCGCCTCCCCCTTCCCCGACACCGTCTACGCCAGCATCCTTCACCTATGTTCCTCCCGGCGCTCCCTCGTCGACGCCCGCCGCGTGGAATCACACCTCGTTGCCTTCTCCCCATCCTCCTCCCCCTCCATCTTCCTACTCAACCGCACCATCGAGACGTACGCGCGGTGCGGCAGCCCGGCGGATGCCCGCGAGCTCTTCGATGAAATGCCCACTAGGGACGGAGGTACATGGAATGCTATGATATCTGCATACGCCCTCTCCGACTGCCCTAACGAGGCGGTCTTCCTCTTTTCCAGAATGAATAGCGCCGGAATTCGACCAAAAGATGTTACCTTGGCGTCCGTGCTTGGCTGCTGCGGCGACCTTTTGGCCTCCTTCCTCGCTCGGCAGATACATTGCCTTATTTTGAAGTATGGTTATCTTCCTAATGTGATTCTGGATACGTCTGTCGTTGATGTCTATGGTAAGTGCCTTGAGATGGATGATGCTCGCAAGATGTTTGACTTAATTCTCCACCCAAATGAAATTTCCTGGAATGTGATTGTTCGTCGGTACCTCGAGGCAGGCAGTGCAGGAGAGGCAATGCTAATGTTCTTCCAAATGATTAGAGAAGGGGTGAAACCTTTGAGCTTTACTGTGTCAAACACTCTCATGGCTTGCTCAAAGGTTCTTGCACTTAAGGAAGGAAGTCAGATCCACGCAAATTTATTGAAGACTGGTTTTGAAAGGGACAATGTTGTAGGCTGCTCTTTGATGGACGTGTATGCAAAGTGTGGGGTCGTCAATGATGCTCGCCAACTGTTTGATCAATTGCCTTCCAAAGATGTTGTCTCATGGACGACGATGATCTCAGGCTATGTGGCATGTGGGAGAGTTGATGAAGCTGAAAAGCTCTTTGAAGAGATGCCTGAAAGGAATGTCATTTCTTGGAATGCACTATTGGCCGGTTACATTCGGTTCTTTTGTTGGGAAAAGGCATCAGATTTCTTTTGCAGGATGTGGAGGGAAACAGGAGAATTGGACCTTGTTTCACTAGGATTGCAATTGAATGCTTGTGCTGGAATTTCTGATCTTGACCGTGGAAAGCAAATTCACGGTTTTGCTTATCGGCACAACTGGGAATCAGATAAATTCTTTCGAAATCAATTGGTCGATATGTATGCAAAATGTGGTAACCTTAGGAATGCTGAAATTTCATTTTCCATAATGGCTGATCAGAGGGATACAGTTTCTTGGAATTCTTTAATATCTGGTTACATACGATATGGCAGGAGTGAGGAGACATTGGTTGCTTTTAGTGAGATGCAGAGGGAGACGATTCCAGATGAATTTACTTTCACAACAATATTGGCTGCTTGTGCGAATATTTTCATGCTTGATGTTGGAAAGCAAATTCATGCTTTCATGGTAAGAAATGGTTTTCAGCTGAATGCTATAGTCAGGGGTGCATTAGTTGACATGTATTCCAAGTGCCGGTTGATAGAGTATGCCATCAAAGTTTTTGAAGAAGAGAGTACTCGGGATCTGATCCTTTGGAACACAATTATATTGGGATGTGCATATAATGGGAGAGGTGAACAAAGTCTTGATCTTTTCGAAGAAATGAAGAAGGAAGTTGCAGCCGACAATGTCACATTCATTGGTGTTTTGCTTGCCTGTGTGAGTCAGGGATATGTTGATCTTGGTAGACGGTATTTTGATTCAATGAGTAATGAGTATGGTGTCATACCTCGAATTGAGCACTACGAGTGCATGATTGAACTGCTAGGCAGATATGGGTGTATGGTTGAACTCGAGGACTTCATTCAGCGGTTGCCATTTGAGCCAACTATCCCGATGTGGATAAGGATCTTCGACTGCTGTCGAGAACATGGCAACATAAGACTAGGAGAAAGGGCTGCAAAATTCATCAATGAATCTAACCCATTAACTCCAGTTCAGTTTGAGATCATTCCAAAAGCAGGACATCATATGTCATGCTCATCTGGGTAAATAGGTAACGAAGATCTGTCATGTTTGTTGAGGCTGGATTTCTTTGGCATTTTGAGGCAAAGATCGTTCAAACTGAACGAATGAACAAAGATAGGAACTGATCAATTATGTTAGCATGCTTTGTGATTAGCTTGAACATCTTGTTCATCCTGAAGGAACAAGTGACTTGCCTATAGATGTCAAAGACAAGCAATATGGAACAAGGCTTTTAAAAGACAGATAAATTTACAGATAAAGGTTTAAAATATCAGTTGTCTGCCATAATGGTATAGTCTCAGTGCTGGACTACCATAGCCGAGACTAGTGTCAAAGAACATGAGTAGGAGGAATGGATCAAGATAGAGGACCATGAGTTCGAGGAAGTGATCAAGTAGATGTTGTGGAAGCAGAGGCAGCAACAACTCACTCTCAATAGGTGAGAAGAAGCAACAGTGCTGTCCTAAGTTGGAAAAACAACATGAGAGGAAGGCATATCTATGTTGTTTCGTATCTCGGTTCTTCTGTGGAACAGCTCGTGCTGCTGATTATGAGTGGACACAGAACAATGTTTTAATCTTCACCTGTGCACATATACATCACATTTTCCCAAAATAGGCAAGGTTCTTGTATTCAAATTTAGTTTACGAGTGATGATGCCACTCAAAGAAGATGATAGTATGGAAATGCACTGTATATGATTCAAAAACATGTTTCTTGTTGGATCATGTGCACGTCTAGTGTATCTGTAGAGTTCTTGAATTGATTGTATGCATATGCAAAATTGGGTTTGATATACTTAATGTAACCAAGTTTACTTGCTTATATTTCCTTGTTAAACTTTAACCCAACAAATAATACAAATCAAACCTAAGCACCAACTTCAAATGCCATCAGTATTTAACTCTATTTTATAATCACTCATCTATCAAAATTATAATACTCATAGCATTTTGATGCATATTATCATGAATTTTCTTTTGAGTCTCACAAATCAGTTTAAGGGTGATAACAAATGAAGCATGTCTTTTTTTTTTTATCTCATTCAAATTCACTCACAAATCCACCTATGCCTGTTGCATTAATTACTACCTGTGCGGAGGCGCTGGAGGCAAGAGAATCGCCTTGTTGCCACATTACTACCTGTGAACAAACTCAAACTTGAACCCAAATAACTTAAAATTTAAAATTCAAATATTAATATTAATCTGCATTAATGTCCAGTATGCAATCTCAAATCTATCTCATTCTCATACAACAGGTATCTGAACCTGATTAGATGGATCAGTCATGGAAAATCCTCCCCATCGCCACCTTAAATCGGTTGCCTGCATAAGTTTGGTGAGCTATGCAGAACATGTTGATCAAATTTTTAGTACATATGAAAAGGAAATGAAATAAAAGAAAATTTAAATATGATCAATATAAAGCAACAGGACAGAATGAATATGTAAAAGAGGTTAGAAGAAATGTCTTTAACAAGTCTAACCTTTGCTAAGATATATTGATTTAAAATGAAACAAAATCAATAATATGCAAAACAAAAAAAAAAAACAATGAGATTGTCAAGATTATATTTTTCACTATGAATACTCAAAAGATGCCTCATGGCACTCCCAAGTGAGACATGCAATGATAGAATAGTCTGCCTGCACAAGCACGAGGATAAATTGGTATGTCAGAAATAAAATGGATGTTTTATTCATTCTCACTTTGATGATCATTCAACTCGGTTTCTTCAGATGACAGTTCCACGGGTTTGAGCTGGTTAGATCCACTAGCACAAGAGTGAGTTTTACTCGAGCCTCCATGGTCCACTTGATTGACCTGCTCGGAACTCAGTACCTTTTCTGTTGTTTTACCATAATTCTCTTTTGAATCTTCCTCCATTGGTCCTTCACAATCTACTTCAAGTACAGGAGGTTTAGATAACTCTTCACTTTGTTGACTAGGCCCTGGTATTTCTGTTAGTGGCAATTCGCTGTGTCTGGAGATGGTAGAAGATGTTGCCAAGTGTGGGGCCTCAAGAGATAGTACCAGCACTGAGCCTGAACCTTCTCTTTGTGTGTCAACTAATGATGATGATGGTGAATTCAAATTTAAGTTCTGATTCTCATCATGGCCAGACCTTCCAAGAACAGGTTCAGATTCAAGTATTTCTGAAGCTGTTGGAATTGTGCTTGGGCCGCCACGATCAAAATTCTTAGTAGTGCATTTAATATTGGGGGTCAACCGGCCAAGTTTAAGCAGCTTCCTTCTCCTTTTCAGAATTCTCCTTGGATCTTTCGGCTGGACAGGTGGAGGGCCAGGAATAGAAAATGGTGGGATTGTTTTGTCTTCTCCATAAAGTAGACGGACAGAGTGAGCAATTGCAGTGATAGAAGGAGGCAATACAGAGGGTAGCTCAGGTTCTGGCACCCTAGAAGGAGCGGGGATCACAGCTTCTCGAAGCCAATGAGGGAGTTTATTCGCATTTGAGCTACCAACACCAATGTCATTTTTGGAAGAGAAGTCATGCAAAATCTGCTTTTGGGTTTCCAATGGCATGCCCACATTCGATTCGCTGTAATTAGCTGCACTATTGAAACCATGTAACGGATTCAGAGAGTTGTCCATCGCACCTGGCAAGAAAAGATTCTTCGATCGGTATTCAGCTTCCCTGTGGTACAAGGCAGAGCTGCTGGGTACATTCATACCTGGTTTTGCAGTGTAGTTATCTTGAAAACGAGGATTAAATGGTAAACCTGTCCTTTCCAATCCATCCAACCCTCCAGTAGAGCTGCCAGCGTAATTTGATCTAAGATAGCTGAGTTGCCATGGTGAGATTTTAGAGAGATTCTCATCAATTCTACTAATGTGATCAAGTTGATCGATGCCCGGAAAGTTAGACTTTAAATCACGGCAGCCAAGTTGAATATCCGTCAGGTGAGGGAGTGATTTTGGACGTTCACCTCCGATACTAGAAAACTTGCTACCAAGCAAAGCCCGATTCATCATGTCATCTGAGATTCCAGGTAGGGGTAGAGGCTTGGAAGATTTTGGCGCTGAGAAAGCTGGTGCATCCATTATCTTTTGCTGCTCCTCTGACCATCTTAAAGATAAATCTTCAGCTGTTCTATACTCCGCGAACTTCAATTTGGGATCTTCAAGCATGATATCCCAATTACCCCTGCCATGCCTACGGACACCAATCCAAAGAGCATCGAGCTCATCTTCTGACCATACATCTGCTTTTGCTTGCTTCTTGAACAACTTTTTCACAGATTGAGTTTGCATCATTGCGTTGTCAAGAAGTATGTGTTGGTTTTCAAGAAATGATGGATGCATGCCTTGAACTGAACCTAGGCCATTCATTGAAGGTAGATCAAACATTTTTTGTTTTTTCTTTAGGATATCACTTGGTCGTTGCTTGAAATTGGGTAGAGGTGGTATACTAGGGAATTCCTGAAAAGAACCTTCTATGGACTGCATGCCTAGTGACAAGCTAGGTAACAGATCTGCAGGTGGCTTCATCCAACTTTTTGATGGTAATGGAAACCTTGGTACCAGCTTATCGTCCATCATTAAATTTGGAAGGCCTAGCTTCTCTTGAAATGAAGCAAATGATGCACTCCCCAGACCATCCATGAGGGATCTTTCAGATGTAGGAACAACCTTGAGAAAAGATTATGACCACAAAACAATGCAAGTTATATGCCATCTATGAAAACCAAATTGAAAAATAAAAAAAATAAGATAGGAACATACAGGATAAAAAGGAAAGTAGCCATCAGGTATCAAACTCTTCAACTTGTGATGCAAGGACATTCCTGGAGCTTCAGGTAACAAAGAGATATCGGATTTTTCCCTCACTTCATCATTTCGGGCATTTGGAGATCGAGAACCAGAAGATGGTGGAAATGGGAATTCTGTATTTCCGATGCTTAGTCGTTTTTGTTCACTACTTGATATAGGTTGCCTCAGTGAACCACGGTTATTGCGAGATGATACACCTATCTGATTAGCATTAGGAGCACATAGGCCTAAAACAGGTAGAAGGTGGTTAGAAGGAACTGGACTTGCTGCGTTCAAGCTGTTGAATGGATGGCTAGGCAAAAAGATATCTGACGAAAGGTTTTCAGATGGAGGTCTTACTGAAAGATCCAGATCATCACTATGAAACTTTTTATACTTGTGCCTAATTGACTTTGCAAATTTTGCAGAAGATTCACTTCTCTTATCATCCAATGGCTGAAATGATTTGTTATCCTCCATCTGTTCAATTTTATCATCATAGCTTCTCTTATCCAAACCTTCCATGTCATGATCAGATTGGATCAGTGATTGTGTAGGCCATTCAACTCTCTCTATCAAACATGACACTTCTCCATTCTGCCTCCGAGCAATTCGTTCTTTTTGTCGGTCACGAAGCCTAGCACTGGTTGAGGAAATAGTTATGTAAGCTCCTAATGAACTAGCAAGAAAAATATACATACAGAACTTGGAACTTACTACTTCTCCTTCCATACACGTCCGGCTGGTGTATATACACGTTCTGGCTCCTCAGTGTCACTCTGCTACATCCCATTTCCAGGTAAAGAATAAGATATTGTATAAGGAGCAAACCAATGGAGGTAGGAAGAATAAATTCTGAAATTAGAGTCTTAACTAGAAAAAGAATGTACAAAGGTACACATAAAGCTCATATAAGAAACAAGTTTGACACTGGAAGATATAAGCAGAAAATAGTCATAAATGCAGAAGAAATGTGCTGGGCTTTACAAAATATATGGTAAATTTTTGGATGCAACATCTAACTCATATTTAAAAGAAGTACTTGTTGATAAGCAGAAAGAAACGTGACTAGTGTAAAAACAGGAAATGTAACGCATAATTCTCCACGAACAAGTTTTCAACTAATCAACTCAGAGGCATAATGCTGAAGATAGCCAAAAATTCAAATCTATTAATTTCTTTAATATTAGAAACATCAAAAATAGAAAATAAAAACTAAATCTGAGCATTGTTCTAACAGAAAAAAAAAGCTTTTTTTTTATTGAGGCCAACAATTTGTTAAAATAATTAAAAGAAAAAAAAATGAAAAACAGCTAGTTATGATATTTAGTGAGCATAAAATCTACAATAAGTCCTTCAAGTGTGCCCAGAAATTCACAGGTTTCAATTCCACGGTTATGTTTGACAAAAACGAATTTGAATACCTAAATACAACATATCTAACTTAGTTGGCCAATTAACTAAGCAAAATGTAGGCATTAACCAATTTGGTTATCAAATTCACTACTATTTTGTAGAAATAAACAACCTCACTAAAAGTTTCACTTGGCATTGAAGCAAATGTTTCCCTGTATGATACTGCTTTTCTCTGGCGCTTTCCTCGACCGAGAACTGCTTCCTCCTCAAGCTGAGATTTTTCCCATCTACCAATTATCAAGTCAGCATATTTGTTACAACATTTAAAAATGTATCAGTTAAATAACATGGAAACTTAACATAAAGACAGCTAAAAGCATTATAAATTGGAAAAGGTCAAT
This sequence comes from Zingiber zerumbet, assembly GCA_037833815.1. Taxonomy (NCBI): domain Eukaryota; kingdom Viridiplantae; phylum Streptophyta; class Magnoliopsida; order Zingiberales; family Zingiberaceae; genus Zingiber; species Zingiber zerumbet. Next base: position 20,682 of record JBBMJZ010400856.1, read on the forward strand.
AATACTACAATTATTATTTTGCATATCCACTTCTGAAGTCTAACAGTAGAGAAAATACATCTAGTAATGCTAATCCAGTTGTTACCTTATTATAAGGTTAGTTTATTCGAGTACCATTGTTCTAAAGATTGTTTGAAAAATCTCTTCTTCCTGTTAAGGCGAAATGTTTAGCTTAAGAGGGTAATAATTGGAGTGAGGAATGGTAAGTGAATGCATGGTAATTATTGGTTAGTTCAACAGACCAAACCAGTAAAATTGGATTCGATTGAAAAATAATATGAAAGCAAAAGGTCTAAAATGAGTTTGAAAAGCAACAATCGAATTCATTAAACAATCCCAACCTCAATACCTCAATGACCTTTTAAAATTTTTATATGGTCCTGTAATGATACAGGTTTACTGTTGAAAAAGTAATCCGTTTTTCAACAGATTGTCAAATATTGAATAGCTAGTTTCCATTACTAATGCAAACATGAAACAGATGATCAGCCAATTTTGAGAATTCTAAGAATTATTCATAGAGAAACATGATGCAAAACTGATTAAATCAAAAAATATAAATTTCATAGGAAAAGAATGTTTCTACACAAATGTTGAACATCACAAGCATATAAAATATGAGTTTTATAGCGAAAAGATTAATATATGAATTCAATTTCACATCCTTGCTTGCATGGAGAGGAAAGCTGCAATTTGGATCCAGGTGGAAGGTCAAATGTCAAAATAGCTGAGTACCACTATAGAATAGTGTTATTATAGTGCCAATTTGGTAAATAGCAATTCCATAAATTTTTCATCATGTTAGACTAGACATTCAATTCACAAGAAAATTTAACTGTTTTACTTGAATAGAAAATTAATTATAGGAAACTCCCTATAGCATGGAAGGAAAAAAAAAACTAACAAATCTATACAACCTAACTCATAATTACTTACCTTACACGTAAAAGTTTATCCCATTCATTTTCCTCAGCACCACCAACTGCATTGTCTTCCTTTGCTTCAGATTTATGTTCGCCATCTTCACCAGTTACACCCGGGAGCATTTCCATTCCATCAGCTTCTTCATTTATATCATCATTCCAATCCACCGACTGATAAAGCAGACAGCAAGAAACTTTATTATATGTAATAACAGTAAAATAAAATCGTTATATATTATGAAATATTGTAATTATAACTTGAACCATAAAGTGAGAGGAACTAACTTTTTAGATTAGCAAACAACTAAAGAACAATAAGTTTATCCTCAAATGATTAAGTCAACTACTTTGAGCATAAAATAGCTCAAAAATAACCTTCTGGGCCCACTAGTTCCATCCTGCCCAAAACAGGTGAAACTTATCATTTTGAGAGCCTTGTCGAACAGCCACTAATCAAGTACCCAGCATTGGAACAGCATCTTGAACCTTGATGGTTCTATTACATGAAATATCTAACTCCAACCAACATATAACACTTATAGTGACATCACAAAATGGTGTGACAAAGCTACCAAAAAATGTTGATAATAACATGAAAGGAAAAGTTCATTTTGAAGACAATTTCAAGCTTACTTTTACGGAGCCCAGCATATCATTCTCCACATCCACATCTGCACTTTCAGAAACTAATTGAATGTCAGAACGATCAAGAAGCTTCAGAATTGCATTTTCATCCCAAATAATTTTTGTAGAACCTTCAGTACATTTATCTTTGTATACATCTCCTAAACCACCAGACCTCCTTCGATGTTTATGCTCACCATCAGGAACAGCATCAGGTTTGCTGATGGTAGCATCTGTAGCATCAGGTCCAATTACACAATCAGAATTATTGAAAAGCTCTTCAGTACCCCAACGAAGAATGTCCTCCACTTCCTTCTGTGATCCTGACTTGTTCACAAATAGTTGATCTAGCATCAATTTCCTTTTAGCAAGTTGCAAAATGCGCTCCTCCACACTACCACGTACTACTAGCCTATAAACTAGAAGTCTGTTTGATTGTCCTATTCTGTGTGCTCTATTCATAGCTTGTATATCTGCATGTGGATTAAAATCAGAATCATATATGATAACAGTATCTGCAGTAGCCAAGTTGATACCAAGGCCACAAGAACGTGTGGACAACAAGAAAACAAATCGTGATTTATCTTGATTGAAACGAGTAATTGCTGCCTGACGATTTGCAACTGATAATGTACCATCCACCCTTTCAAATGTTTTAGCGCCAAACTCTATAGCTAGGTAATCCTCTAGAATATCAAGTAACTTTGTCATTTGAGAGAATATAAGAACTCGGTGTCCTTCCTTGTATAAAATTTTCAGCATAGAATGCAATAACGTCAACTTTGCAGATGCCTTAATACGCATTTCATGCAGAAACTCCATTGAACCAGATTCAGGTTCAGTACCTGGGATAAGATAAGGATGATTGCAGACCTTCCTGAGCTGCATTACTATATTTAGTAATGATTGTTGTGCACCACCTTTTCCTACATTTCTTAGTATCTGGTAATTCTTTGTTAGCATTGCACGGTAATATTCAGCTTGAATCGATGTCAGCTCAACAGGCACCATCCGCTCAGTCTTTGGTGGAATATTTTGCATAGCATCTTTCTTGAGTCTTCGAAGCATATGTGGTGCAACAAGTTTTTTAAGCTCCTCCACCTTTTCTGCTGTTGTAAGATCATTAAAGTTTTCCTCAAATGCTGACAAGGAAGGGAATGAAACAGGTTGGAGAAAATTCAATAAGTTATACATCTCCCCAATGTTATTCTGCAATGGAGTTCCAGTCAATAATACACGGTGTTGAAAAGAAAAAGTATTGAGCAAACCAAAAAGTTTACTACTAGAATTCTTTAGCCGATGGCCCTCATCAACTATAAGAACTTCCCAAGGGACACCACGAAGATGAGAAGTGTCAGCAAGCACCATTTCATAGGTAGTCAATAGGACATCAAACTTGTATGACTTGGTTAATTTATCTGATTTGCTAGGATCACTAACATGCCATTCATATTGGCGAATAACTGTTCTTGCCTTTGCACATCCATGATACTCAACCACGTTTAGATGTGGAGCCCACAGTGAAAACTCAGCTGACCAATTAGGCATAGTGGAAAGTGGGACTAGGACCAAACAGGGCAGCTTAACATTGAATTCACAGTGCAAAGATGAAATGAAAGCACATGCAGATATGGTTTTTCCAAGCCCCATTTCATCAGCCAATATAACATTTTTGGACTTGTACCAGCATTTGCGCAGCCAGTTTAAAGCTTCTAGCTGATGTGGAAAAAGTAATCCACCTTTTAGCTCATTTGGCTGGTCAAGAAGAGGAAGAAAATCTTGGATTTCACTTTTGGCACAATAAAAATCATGATTAACATCTTGGTCAATGGTCTGAGTTTCTAATTGCTTCAATTCATCTACCAGATGAGCTGATTCCTTCATAACAGGTTCATCCAATCTTTCCCAAGTGCATTCATCATATTGAAGACCGCACCATTTAACCAAAGCTTCTTCCAAACCATCCACACAAGCCCGAAGAGCAATAACACGTTGTGGTTTCTTCCATTGTTCCTCACAAATATTTATCACAGTATTCCCATATTTAGCTTTATAATTTTCCAGTTTTCTTTTGGCAATAACTTTTATTTGAGACTCAGGAACCCAACTGTTATGTATGTTTGATTTCCCAACCCACTTGACAAGAAACTCATAGCTATCACTGTCGTCATTAATAGTCCCTACATTCTGCACTTCCTCCATGGTATTATTTAGGATTTTAACATCTGACTGCATCTCAAGCAACATTCCATGTTTGCCTTTTGAATCACTGGAAACAATCATCTGATGAGGTCCAGAAGGCGCAACTGACTCACTCTGATTTTGTGTGCCAACACTATCTATAGCTCTTATGTCAATTTGAGCATTATCAGCTTTGCTCAATGGAGTATCTTCCTGTGTTAAACCATCATTCTTTGCAACTATTTCATCCATTGAACCCTTTTTGGCTGAAATAACATTATCCAATGATCCCTTATTTTCATATGATCTTTCATCATAATCTTCTAGTGTGACCCTACATAAATCTTTTTCTTCATAAACCAAAGTGACTTCAGGATCAAATGCCCCATTACATGCACTTTTTTCATCCTGTATTTCAACTTTACTTTCATTCTGTGACTCAGTCAGTAGCAAGCCATTTGTTTTGGAATTATTTAGGCCATGAAGTGGCTGTGTCTCGTTCCCTGAATAATTATGTGATTCAGCATGTTCTGATTCTAATGATTTGCTAGACATGATGGTGCTAACTCGAATACGGCATCCCCAAATTCGATCAACCTTTCAAATGGACAAATAAGAAAATTAAGAACATAACATAATAAATTTTACAGTTCATCATAGAAATCAAGAAGCATTAAACCTGCTGAATGTCATTCCAAGAATTCACATTTTGCTTTTCTATGTTGTGTAATTGTGTGCATTGTTCATCCAAATCTTGTGAAAACAGGCTTGCTTGCTCAGATGACATCTGTATAATAAATTGATTAGCTCATAACCTACTAGAACAAAGCTTTAGATAGGAATAACTAAAATAGAATGATAAAAGATAAGTTGCCACTTTATGCTAAACGCCAATTATAGCAAAATTACCAATGCAAATATTATGTGATCCAAGAGGACTATAGGCCCTTAATCATACTATTGTAAAATAAAGAAAAACAGGGCTATGCAAGCATAGAAAACAGTAACAAATTACTGCATCATCAGCTTAGAAACAACACGATCGTTAACCAGTAATATAAATGTTTAAGCATCCCAGTTATGATGATAACTCTGCTTTATCTCTATAGCAACCACATAGAAACACCTGTAGGGAGATTCCTATATTGTCAATGCAGACGACAGAAATCATTAGAGGGAATCGACCAACTCTAATGTTATAAAAAGACAAAGGCAGAATCTCAATACTGCACTACTATCAAAGTGAACCATAGCTTATATACAAACTTGAAATAAACAAAAAAAACACAAATTGGCTCAGAGAATCCTGTTGTTGAATCCACAATACACATCAGGCAATGTACAAGAGGCACATGTCCCATGTCGCACAGAAGAAAATCTAAATTCTTAGGTTTTTCTGTTTCAATAAACATTTGCACATCTAATTAACTCCTGTAACAGACTAAGATTTTTACATTTTCATTCTCCATATTGTTTCATTTTCTCTATTAGATAAAATTAGGCCTATGTCTCCTTTCTTTCAACAAAGTTTGCCTGATGTGGCTGGATACTAAATAATAAAAGAAAATTGTGAAGGAAGAGAAGTTTTGACGTATTTCATTACTAATTAAAATCATATAGAAGTTGTAACACTTTTAACTTTAACATAGTTATGTAAAAATCTCACAAAAAACACTTTAGGAAATCTAAAAATTAAGGATAGTGACATTTTAAACATGATTTTCAAGGTTGTCTTTTCCCAACAACAGTGCTACAAGAGAGAGAAACTCTAGAATTATATTTTTACTATATCACTGAACATAAATAATTTACCTCATCTTTTTCTTCACTTTCATATTTCACTCTTTTGGCTTCATGTCTTGATGAAGAGTTCCATGTATCAGATGACCTGCGCTTCTGTATAGGTTTATTTGTTTCAAGATTTGTTCCAAGAGGTAGCTCATTATTAATAACGGCATCTGCACTACCCTTTTCAGCACTAGGTCTTTTCTTTTCACTGCAACTTCTGAACTTTTGCTTCTTTTTCTTGGACTTATGAGTAGAACCAGTAATTGTAGTAACAGAATTCTTTCTTTGCACATCACTGTTATGAAATTTGGGCTTCTTCCCTGTAGGACATTCACTATCATCAAATGTGGAGGTTTTCACAAGAGAGAGTGTTCTCCTTCGAGAGCTGGTTTTTAAATGAGAGGTTGAAAATGAATTTTTCAAAGTTCTATCATCTAATGGAATTTCATGTAAGGACCCAGAGTGGCTTGATCCAGGCCTGTCCAATTTATCATCTTTTAAGAAATCAGAATCTGCCTTATCTGGATCTCTAGAAGAAAACATTGTTTTCCCTTTATTATTTCTTGGAATAGAGTGTCTCCCAGACACTGATGCCTTTTCACGGACAGATTCCTTAATCACAGTAGCTGGCTTTCCAGTGGTGGTCTTTGTTCTTGCTCGTTTTACATTTGATTCAATGTTACTTGATACTTTGACATTACCTTTCTTTTCAGTACAGTTAGGGCAATTCCACTTTCCATGAGGAGCGCACTTGAAGAAACGGGGAAGACAAAGAAATGAAAATCAGCATCCAGCAAAGACATCATAATCAAGAAAATGAAGCATAAAAGAAATTTGAATTACCTTAAGAGGTGGGCTGAGACATTCAAGGTGATAAGTTTGAGGACAACTATCACAACAAAGCAAATTGCCTCCTAGATCGCACACAGCGCATTCATAGTAATGCTACAAGAGCACAGAGAAAAAGAAAAAGAAGTGTGATAATGATGAAAGCCTTGGACAAGTATATAATGAATAATTTGACACTCATGAGATCTTGCAACCAAGTTTTAGGTGAACAAAGTTTCACAATCATAATGGTCGACTTGATGGAATTAAAGACACAAATTTCGACAATTTGTTGATGATTGTAATTGATGTAGGCCTTGACAATCATAATGATAATAAAAAAATGTCTTCACAAGCAGATATCAATGATGAGTAATGGCTCAGGTCCTCCACAGACTATAAGTATCCAAATCATAAATCAGCAAAATGAAGTTCACAAAGACATAGTTCATCATCAGATACATTATGAATAAACAAGCGGATAATATATCCAGTCTAATTTTGTTTAGCTAGCATTCTAAAAATGCTTGTCAGCTGCTGTGATAAGGTCAAATGGCTACAATAAACTAAAGCAAACTAATGAAAAAAAAAACTTCAACAGATAGTAAGGAGCTAAAATCAACTCGAGTAATTGACGCTTAATATTCTTAATGCCCATTTTGTGCAGTATACTTCACTTATCCATCAATTATACTTTCATATCATGACACATAAGCTTGCTTCTATATAATATAAGTTGAACATACATGTAATTCCATGCAGTGCTATATGTACTGAGATGATGATACAAGAAAGCAAGATGATAAACAAACACACACACACCAAAAAAAACACTAAGGCTCAATTAACAACAGCTAACAGCTGATAAAAGGCACATTTAGTAAGGATTATCTTACACCATCATGCCCTTTGGTCTTTTTAGCAGATCTAGAAGCATCAATGCCACTTTTTGTCTTCCTCTTAACTGCACTATTAGAAGCCCCCTCTTTTCCATTTAAAGCTCCCAAACCAGATTTGGTTTGTTTTCTCTTCCTCTTCAATACCCACTTCCGATCTATCATGCTATCATGCAAAGAATTTTCTTCCTTCATTGCCACCTATCTCCTGTGTGCATCAAAGAACAAAAACAAATGTGACAACAGGTAGTCAATTGGATATTAATTCAAATAAACCCACTGAATCAAAATGGAGTAAGATACAAAAATGATAGCATCTCTATAGAAAGCTTCGTGTGCAAGTTTGTGTCCGTGTGTACAAGAATATGCCAACTTACCATCATCTCGAGCAATGACAATACAGAAGGAAAGATAGAAGTAATCAAAGTGTTCAACAACAAACAAAGCAACACTAAAGAATCAAATACAACACCAACATCTGTTGATAATATACAAATTGTTTATTTTAGTAGTTCAACAATGACACTTACGAAAAGCATGATATGGTCTAGCTACGCAATACAGAAGCAGCTTAATGGACTTATTTACATGACATTTTGGGACAAACATAAAGTTAACCCTAATGAACTTACAGTACCTAGCTCAAGAAACCCCCATCCCCAACTTATCAGGAGATAGCAAATCAAGACTAAGTAGTCCTTCCAATCAATGGCCCATGGAAGCAAATATGAACTACCGATACGAACAACTTATCAAGAGAAAGGATATCAAATAAGTAATACGGAAATGCAGCAGATTGCATTACTTCCACGATTAATCCAGACGAACGAATATAACTGTAAAGAGATCTGGTGAGGAAGAACAAGGAGAGGAAAAAAAAAGCAAACCTTTCCTAATAGGGCAGAACTAATGTTCGAATCAAAGCACAAATTTGGCACCTGAGAACCTGAGCCGACCTGGGCAGATTAGAAAAATCAGGATTAGGAGATCACAGCAGCTACCTGCGGTCAGCGAAAGAAGCACGCGCACCGCGACTTCCGACGAGCGGATGATCCACGAGGGATCCCGATTGAGGCGGCGAAGGCGGCAGCTTTACAATTCAGATCTGTCGCGCAACCCAACCCAACCCCTCCAACGCGCCGCTCCCTTCCCAGATGGCTGTGGTGACGGTGAGCTAGCGAGGAGAGGGCGAAAGAGGGGGAGGGGAGGGGGGGAGGAAACCCCAAGGCTCCGCCATATGTACGGGAATCTGGAAGAGGAAAAAGAGGGTCACACCTACTATCGAGGACATTGGGGAATATCATTTTGCGCCCCCTTCCGCCCCCCTCTCTCTCTCTCTCCTCTCTCTATCACTGTGGGCTACGCTCGTTGTGCCCCGCGACCGCGTGGGAGCCCACCAGCCCAGCGAACGCCAACAGGAGGAGGACACGTGGGACCCGGCGCCCGCCGCGAGAGGACCGATAGTTGGGGCGATCGCGCCGATGGCATTGGCAACGCCGAGCCGGCGGGGGTGCCGGATGGATCACTGCCGGGAGGCAGGATGGCCGGCCACCGCAATCAACGACGCCGTCGAGGCCGCCGATGGAAACGGAGAACTTGCGGCGACCTCGTGGCGATTTTTGCTTTGTTTTTT